>OX155963.1:21979517-22259517 GCA_944548615.1 Micropterix aruncella
ACTCGTTTAGACGTAATTATCAGTTTAAAATCATTAATTTTCGTTAAGAAATTTCTTCATTCGGTCGCCGCGCTGGCCTAGGCCCGCGATAAAAGCTATGCAATAGCTTAAAAAAACCTTTTTTTTTTAAATTTAAAGTTTCTTGTTTGCTCGTTCTGATTCATCGACTTCAATGATTCCTTTAATTAAAAGTCATCCTGTAAATGTTGATTTATTTTGTTTAAAAGCTTGCTATTTTCTTTAATAATTTGTTGACGCGAGAGCGAGAGAGAGAGAGAGAGAGTATTTTAACATCCTCTTATTATCGATGTCGTCATAACGCTTAATTACAGCTTAATTACATGCCGCAATTTGCTGGGTGGGAAACTTTGAAGAGTATTTTCAGTCATATATCATGATAAGTATTTTTTTTCATGTCATTTTAAATTTGAAGTAATGACGTAAAAAAAAGTAAAACATCGTAGTAGAAAAGTCTGATTTATATTTTACCTCGCAGACAGAGTAAAAAAATCGGTTGTCACCCGACTATCCCGGTCTATTCCGACTATCCCGACTATCCCGGTAATTAGCCAAGGACTGATTTCATCTGAATATTAATTTCATAAATAAAATCGATTAGCGCCCTCTCTCGGGCGGCGAACGATCTCGTTTGGGTTCTGTTACACAACGGCCTCGAGCGGCGCAGTTCGTCTATCGGCTAGCCTCGGTGTTAATATTTAATTAAAATGTATTACGGAATTTAAATATTATTAGTTCAGCTTGTATATGAGAAATTCCAACCAAAATTTCATAACGTGATTTCGGCCCAGCAAGTGTACCAAATTTGATGGTGCGCGCCTCTTGCCACGACCAAATGATGCCTGCATACCAAATTTCAGCTCAATAGGATCAATCGTTTGGGCGCTATCTTGGATGAATACACACAGATGAACACACTTTACAGACTTCAATCTGGAAATGGCCTTAATCGTCTCAGATGGGCTTAAAATGGGCAAAAAAAAGTTTTTGCGCGTTCACAATACTTTCCCTACTCGTCGGTTTGTAGGATGGGAAAGTAAGTAAGAAAGGAGAAACACCATAAAGGTATTAGGCACATGCCACATTGTAGTGTATTTTTGTTTATCAAGGTCGTGGCAATTTTTTTAAGTTTCGATGAAGTTTTAGTTGTCGTGACACAATTCTAATCTGTACTGATATTGTAATTTTTGCTGCTGTACTGATATTGTACAGCAGCAAAAAATAAGCTTTTGAAGTTCACGAACCTTCTCCTGATTGCATCATTATTATTTCCACGTCCAGTGTATAGTGCAGAAATAGAAACGACCCAGAATTGAATCGGTTTTCGTTTATTACTTTGTTTGTTGTTTTATGACTATTTTAGCTACAGTTCTAACGGAAGTGATAATTTCGTATTGGAGAACGTCCAAACGCAATTTGAAAAGTAACGAATACTGTGGCATTCTGATCACTAGATTATAGAAACGTGTAAAGCGGATGGGATTTTGCCGATGAGCTAAATTATAAAAAAGGATTCATAAGATGATTAGATTCAGAAACTGATCTTAATCACTTATATTTGCATCAGAGAATATTCGCTGATTGAGGATTTAATACATCATAATAGGATTTAATACATCAGGAATACATCATAATCCAAGGATTTAATACATCAGGAATACATCATACTTATAGAGATATCAAGATATGAGATATAAAGATATGAGATATGATGATATGAGATATGAAGATATGAGATATGAAGATATGAGATATGAAGATATGAGATATGAAGATATGGGATATGAGATATTAGGATTAAAGATATGATAGAAATATGAAGAACGGGGCGGAGGCATGCATACGTCTTCGTGGCGTGGTATCATATGCCCCGAAAATTATCCTGGTTGTATAGGTTTTGGAAATGGATCCGCTTCGTCGCTCTCCTGTTTGTCTGTCAGGACTCTTAGGGGTGATCCAGGATTGTCTTGGTCGTGGTTCCCGCACACTTTGGAGTTGTGTCACCTACTACAGGCGAACCCGCCACCCCGGGAAGGTATAACGATATTGATCGTTCTTTCAACCGTGGGGTGAACGTAGACTTATGGATGAAACAGTCCATCGTCTAGCTACGCTAAAATGCACCAACGTCTTACCGCGATGCACTGGGAAGTGAGACAATCAGGCGGCCTCGCGTCCTCACTACCAGGTTTGGCGGGATTTCTTCGTCCTCCCGTCTGGTCACAGGTCGCTAGCACGGCCTCTATCTGATGTTTGCTCTTCCCGTTATCGCTGGAATACTGCTAATTGATCTGGAGATTTTGAAGGGTGCGGCTAAGTCATGGCTACGCCGCGGGGAGCCGGTAGACTATTTCAGTCTGAAGGTGCACCCGGAAAAAACCAGGTTGGTGGAGTGTACCTGCCTGATGGAGTGTGTGGAGTATAGTGGAGTATTCCTGCGTCTTGACCACCGGATCACTCATCGGGGGTCACTGTGAGTTCAAGGCCAAATTATTTGACTTTGGACTCAGCAACGATCCGGCTCCGGTCGTCAGATCGCAGAACACAACATTTCGACATGCCCTAAGCTGGTTACTGCACGCACAGTAATGTTGGATGCGTGCGTCGGCATTCTGCCGATCTGGTATGCGGATCTTGTGGGTTGCAGGGTTTGCTTCCGAGCGTTCGGGAGTTTGCGGAACCCTGGGTATCCAATTGGGAGTATTTGAGGCAGCGGGGCTCTCCCACTATGGGTGAGGGCCTCCCCTCTTAACAGTGCGGTCTCCTTCATCACCCGAAGTCGCCTGTATTGTGACGTCCTAACCGCCCTTGTCGGTGCGTGCCTTTTTGCAGGTTCTCCCGGTCTAGATGCCCCCGACGAAGACCCTGCTGCCGTTTGCTGCCGAGGTCGGGACAACACAATGAACAAGGATTCACCGCCTCATCGCCCACCACTTACTCTACCGCAACATGCAATATCTTAACTTCTACTTTGATATGTACAAAAGTAATTACCAATATAAATTACCTTAAAACCATTTAAATATCCCCCTTTAGTATATAAGGTTAAATACGTATATACTTGCTAACTTTAAAGATGTCAATATGTAAGAATAATGTAAGTTAGTCTAAGTGATTATGTAATATTTTTGTTTTGAAACAGTAAACGGAGCACAGGGTGCCAGAGGGGGCATAAACCAGGAGAACCCTACTCCATGTTTCCGTTCGTACTCTTCTCTTCTCACTCTTCAAAATTATCGCGGACCGTAGCGTCCTTTGCCCGTCTTTCATAGGGAATCGGGTGATCAACGGGTCGATTCAAGAGTAGCTGACATCAGGTCAACAACCACCCTCGCTGCTTAGGAAACTTGTAAGTTCGTTTCCAGACCCCCCCCCCCCCTCCCCTCCCCAGTTATTTGCCGAAGTGCATAGTCGATTGGCTGATGCCGCACGATACGCGAACCGCTCAGCAGCGCCTGGAGGTCATCCTCCAGAGTATCTGATCCACCAGCCGTGACAGTATTTTCCAGGTCGACCCTCTTCGAGGAGGCTACTGGATGGGAGTTGAACCGTGACTTAACGAGCATGTGATAATGGCCTAACTGCACAGGGGCCGTTGGCTGCCCGTTCGGTTCCGTACAGTGTAATTTGCGTTTGTGGGTTTGATTGGCGTATGTGTCATTTTGTATTTGAATTATGTGTATAAAGATATTTGTCACCGGCTTTCCGTGTAATTCTCCCGAAATATTGGCCTTCCGTCGTTGCAGCACCGCATCCATCCTCAGTGCATTGCATGACGTACTGACTCCTGATTTTGTTTGTCTGTCAGTTAATACGGTACCATCTCCAGTGTGGTGATATTCGGCTAGTTTCAGGAGTGCGGCATCAAGTTTTTCCAGAGATACATAATTAAAATTTTTTAAAAAGAATTAGCAATGACGCATTCTTGTTTTAATTTTTATTTGCCGTCGAAGCGAGGTCATCGTTTTAACTCGGCCAGAGACGACCTTTGGCATTTCATCTGTTTGTTTGTGATACCTACTCAGATTTTCATAAAATTTTAGATTTGCATGAATATTTCTTGAAGTTATTAAAAAGGACGTAAGTGAAGGGATTATTCTGTTTTGATTCCGTTTTAAGATGGAATAAAAAATATTGTCCAATATAATCATATGACACATCAAAATGAAGACTAAGTCAGGTAGACAAATAAGGTTGTTTTTAAACTATATACGCAATACAGAGGGGGGGGGGGTGAAAAAGAAAAATATTTTCCAATATAATCATGTGACATATCAGAATGAGGAGTAAGTCAAGTAGCAAAATAATACATTTTAAATAAATATATATAAGCAATATGGAGGGGGGGGGGGGAATAATGAAAACATTTTATCAATAAAAGTATTACAAAATATGAGTAGGTACTAGAAATATTATTATTAATTTAATAGGGGTTAGACCTATTTTATCTCAAATATTTCATGCATTTAGGGAGTGGTGTGTATTGAAGGGGGGTGAAATATATTTATTTTTAAATATGATCGTATGACATATTTAAACGGTGAGGAATATTGAAATATACATGCAATATAGAGGGGCGGGGGATGTTTTTTTTTAATATTTTGAGTTTTTTTTATTTTGTTTTAAGGTGGTGGCCGATTTAATGGTTCTAATACACGCGAGGTTCACTGCTCAAAGAATTACTGGTTTAGTTGCAACATGCTAAGAATACACCGTCCAGGCTGTTAGACTGACGTTCACTTTTTGTTAGGCTGAAGCTCATATTTTGTTAGAATGAGATTTTTGAAATTAAACATTATCTCTTTTCGACTTTATTACATTACCTCTTTACAAATATTACATTATTACATATTACATCTTTACTTTACTACATTACCTCTCAGAATAAACATTACCTCTTTCCAATTAATAGTAATTTAAAAAATAAATATCAAAATGTTAAATGAGAGACATGTTATTAAAATATTCTAATACTAGAATGTAAGTCCGTTTCTAATGGGTTGTTTGCTATACATACCTAGTACCCGAATTTTGATTTAAGTCCATTAGCCGATCCCAAAAAGAACTCTTGAAGCGCGAAAATATATCGCTTAGTAGATAGAATCGCTAAAAACAACGCAGTAAATAAATAACCGTGAAAATTAAGACAGGTAAAAAGTATCACTAATAATCAATCAATTAATCGTCTTTTCTTTAAAATTTTAAATCTTGAAATGCGTTTACTAAGCGATTGAGCGTAGTATCAAATCGCGAACCCAACACGTTATCTATTTATGGAGATTGAACAGTTTTTTTTATCTACTGTAATAATATTGTGATTATTGTGTATAGTTTTTTGGTTGGCCTTGGACTGCTCTTCAATTAAATCAATTCAATTTATTACATAAGTATTCTTACATAAGAACTCTTAGTTAAAAATTCGATGACTCCTGGTGTTATATTGGAAACTAAGGGTATTAGACTCTCCTTTCAGTAATAAATCTGTCATCCGTAGCGTGACTTGCTACACTGAAAAACACATTACGCTGATTAAGATATATTTGTTTTCTTCCCTCTCACGCAGGCAGAAGGTGAGAGAAAGAGATACGATCGCCCTGGATTCAATTAAGCCTTATTGCAGTTTGAACGCGCGGCCCCCGTAGGACAGTGTTTACATGAAACCTTGGGAACCATAGGATATCGAGAGGTGTTCTGCAGTGGTGCGAGTTAGCTTCTTTATCCTACGACTCTATGTATGTTTTCCGTTTCTTTATTTCAGCACAACTTCTAAACGCTTGAACCGATTTAGACGTCTGTGGTACTGTTTAAATCGTTATGTCATCCCGAGTGTCATACGGTACATAATGTCCAAATATCAAGGAAATATATTATACATGTATGTATATGGATAAATACATTAACCATAAAAAAATGTATAAAAAACTGTATTAAAAATGGATATAAATACAATAGTTCCCTTTTTATAACGGCAGTCGTGTTTTATTCTTTTTACGCGACTGCCCAGCAAAAACAGAGTGTAATGTGTTCAGAGTTCATCGATGTAAGTTTACCGTTTCTTTATTCCACCATAACTTCTAAACGCTTGAACCGATTTAGAAGTGTGTGGTATCGTTAAGATCGTTCTGTCATCCCGAGTGTCATAGGGCAGTTTAACAGTCCAAATATCAACTAAGTAGTTATCTAAATGTCCAAATGTCGATAAATTAAAATAAATTATCCTGTTTAGTGTCAAATGAAAGGTCTGAGTACATTCCGGAAATATACGTATGTTTCTATATGGATAAATACATAAACCACTAATATTTCATTAAAAAACCTTAATAAAAACAATTATAAATAAAATAGTTCACTTTTTATAGCGGCAGTCGTGTTTTATTATTTTTGTTATATTTACTTGTTGTTCAACGGCAACAAAATCGATGGAGTGAAAATAAAAGTGATTAGTCAAATCCTCCATGAAATTGAAGCCGTGCCTAGGCTTTTGATATTAGGATGAAAACTGAATCCATTGCCTGCGCAAACTAAGAAAGAGTAAAGCGAGAAGAAATTTGGTTATCGGATGGATTTAGTCGGATTTTTAATAATTGTTCGTTGGGTTCTGCAGGGAAAGCAAAACATTTTTATGAACAGATGTTCGTTTGTTAACGTGTCCGGGCCAGGTTAGGACATGTCTCTCCAAAAATTTGCGGCCTGGGTTGCCATATCGTTTGCTCTTGTACACTGAAAAAACTGTTTTGTAACTAGTTACCGAAGATTCAGTAAATAATTACAAAACAGTTTAGCTGCTGTGGTGACACCTAAACAATTAGGTACCACAGCTAAACGAAAAGAGCTAAAATTTTACAAAACTGTTCAGTAGCAGATAGATAAACTGTTCAGTAGTAGATAGCTTCAGTGTACAGTAATAGATAGCTAAAGTGTTCAGTAATAGATAGCTAAAGTGTTCAGTAATACATAGCTAAGTGTTCAGTAATAGATAGCTAAAGTGTTCAGTAATACATAGGTAAAGTGTTTAGTAGTAGATAGCCAAACTGTTCAGTAGTGGGTAGCTAAACTTCAGTAGAAGATAGCTAAAGTGTACAGTAATAGATAGCTAAAGTGTTCAGTAATAGATAGCTAAGTGTTCAGTAATAGATAGCTAAAGTGTTCAGTAATACATAGGTAAAGTGTTTAGTAGTAGATAGCCAAACTGTTCAGTAGTGGGTAGCTAAACTGTTCAGTAGAAGATAGCTAAAGTGTACAGTAATAGATAGCTAAAGTGTTCAGTAATAGATAACTACAGTGTACAGTAATAGATAGCTAAAGTGTTTATTAGTAGATAGCCAAACTGTTCAGTTATACGTAGCTAAACTACGTTTGTAAGTGTACCTAAATTGTTTGGGTTTCACAGCTACGCTGTTTAGCTGAAAACAACTAAACATCTAGTAAGATGTAGCCAAATGAACTGGGCCCCACATACAGTACTGTCCAACTGAGAATTCCTATTGGCTGATGTAGTAAGGACATATTTTATGTCCTTACTACATCAGCAGATGGGAACTCTCAGCTGGGCACTACTGTACCAAGCTTACTCGCCCACAATAGCGAGTAGGCCTGTAAGTGAGGGCTCAAAATTCACTTGTTGGCTACATCTCACTAGACGTTTCGTTGCTTTCAGCTGAGGAGACTGAAATCAAAGAAAATAAACATTTAGTTGTATTTATTTTTTTAACTCACATTATTACAGAAAGGTGCCGATATGTCGTGTAATTAGAACACGATGCTCCGCCTACACATATATAGCCGTTTTATACAATCACAATGCTCACTTCTTTTATTTTACGGATTAACAGTGGATTTAACTTGCATAAGTCGACGTTTCGCCTGCTACGTCAAAGCCTTCATCAGGAACCACGGGAATTCCTGGAGCAGACGTCTGGTGCCCATTGTACCTAACTTCCAACTTAGTTTGATGTTTGGTACAACGGGCACCAGATACACCCCGGTGCCCGTACTCTGGTACCTGATGAAGCCTGTGACATAGCAGGCGAAACGTCGACTTATGTAAATCAAATACACTGATAGTCCCTAAAATTAAAATATTACATAATGCCAAATAACAGCGTAAACTTAAAAACATTAATAATATTTATGTACAGTATGTAAAAGCGGTTTGTTATGAAAGGTCGAATGAAATCAGTACAATTCCGTAATCCCTAAAATTAAAATATTACATAATGCCAAAGAACAGCGTAAACTTAAAAACATTAATAACATTTATGTTCAGTATGTAAAAGCGGTTTGTTATGAAAGGTCGAATGAAATCAGTACAATTCCGTAATCCCTAAAATTAAAATATTACATAATGCCAAAGAACAGCGTAAACTTAAAAACATTAATAATATTTATGTTCAGTATGTAAAAGCGGTTTGTTATGAAAGGTTGAATGAAATCAGTACAATTCCGTAATCCCTAAAATTAAAATATTACATAATGCCAAATAACAGCGTAAACTTAAAAACATTAATAATATTGATGTACAGTATGTAAAAGCGGTTTGTTATGAAAGGTCGAATGAAATCAGTACATCTTTTTGCATACCTTGTATTACAAATTCAATCGGCAACTTTACGTACGGTCGACATGTTTCATTTCTGACGTCCGGGGACCTTATCAAATTATTTTTTAGAATTTGTGCTAGCAAAGGGCAGTTTAAATTTTACAAGGTTCATCGGACGTCAGAAATGAAGCTTGTCGGCCACAGAGTCTTCATATCATAACACCAAACAATCTGGAAGTGCAACAAACATATTATTCACAGAAAAAGTTGTTGCTCGCTATTATTTTTCTCTGGTAAGACAATACAATAATTATGTGATTCGAAACATGCACACCTTTAAATTACAACTGAGACCTTAGTGTTATAAATCTCTGCCCGCTAGACAAGATTGTAATATTATTTGGAACATGGCATGCAAGTGAATCATAGAAAATTATTTTTTTTTTCTCATTATCGGGAACCGCAACTTCAAAGCTATTAAAATGATCATCAAATTCCAATGTATTAAACATAGCACATTCAAAAATTACCCTTTCGTCGCTATACATATAAATATTTCTAATTACCATGAAAGTAACACCTCCTAAATCATCTACATCCTCGGTAAGTATTGTGTGTGACTTATACTCCGTACCCTTAACTTTGACCCACGGCACGAGACGATTAATGTGGTCCTTGGATAGAACATGCAGCGCCTCCAACGTGACACCTTCCTCTAGAATAAAGGTAAAATAATGTAAGCTGAGTCGTCAGAAAAGTAACTTAGTGAGGTACATACCTACAGGTGAAATTATAAAAGCCTATAAAAACAAACCTATTTTTTTAATAAAAAAATGATATATCACAAGTAATTTTCGGTGAGATATAGTTACTGTCAATTTTTAACAGTGACAGTTTGGTTTGACAGTTGACAGACAAAAACTAATGGGTGCATTCCAGGTGAGACTATGCCAATATACTAAATTTCAAATCAATCGGTTCAACGGCTCGGCAGTATCGTGAGAGATTACATACAGACATACATACAGACATAGACAGACATTTTTCTGGAAATGGTCTTAATCGTCTTGGGGTCTCAAAATGGATATATCCGTCGTTATCTAATTTTTTTTCCCGCACGATCACAATACTTTCCCTACCAGTGGTACCCGGGAAAGTAAAAAACTAACCAAACCTACTGAAATGTATTTCTCGCTTATTTATTGACACCGAATAAAGATTTTGCAGATTCGGAATAAGCGTGGTGAATATAGTCGGGTGACGTTAAAGAATGGAACGCGAAAACACAGAATAGTATGCTAAAAGGAATATTTATAAAAGACTTAGGAAGTAGGTACTTACTTTTAAAATTGTCCTTATATTTTGACATTCCCCAAGAATCCAGTAGGTCCTCCACCGATTGATCCGCCATTTTGAATCACAACAACACAAGATTTTGCCGATCGTTCGATTTGCTTCGAGGCTTGTTCTTCGAGCATGCTGCACGGTTTTACAGTCACAAACGTGCCGGCGAAATATTTCACGCGTTTCCGCCGAAACGCCTCGCGATTCGCGATTTCTTGAAATGTAGTCGAATGAACGTCGCCGCGATGCTGTCGCCAATTTCCGCGTGTCTGTGGTTCTCACTGACTGGCTGTGTCAAGCAAATAACCGGATCGAACGACCGACGACCCGTTCTTCTTCGTCTCCCACTTTTTGGCGACGCGACGTGCGACAACCAAACGGTTGAAATACGTAGTAAATACGACGTCTCTCACGTTTATTCACTTGTAATGCCTAGGAATAATGAGCCGCCAAAAGAAAATCATGCTTATATACTCAACTACTAGCTGAACTGTTTAGCAAATGATAAATAAACTTCGGCAAAGAGAGCTGAAGTGTTTAGTTGGAATACCTAAGTAGTTTAGGTATTACCTATCAAGCTTTAGGTAAAATCTGTAGTTTAGTTATTAATAGACAAACTTCAGCTAGTTTAACTGAAGTTTGGCTAATACAGCTAAATAATGTAACGGTCACTTTGGAATGTTTGTTTACACCCATTTAACTAAGTTATTTAGCTAAGGGTACAGAACTTTAGCTAATCCAGCTAAAGCTGAATTGGGTCAGTTGGAATACCTAAGTAGTTTAGCTATTACCTATCAAACTTTAGGTAAAATCTGTAGTTTAGTTATTAATAGACAAACTTCAGCTAGTTTAACTGAAGTTTGGCTAATACAGCTAAATAATGTAACGGTCATTTTGGAATGTTTGTTTACACCCATTTAACTAAGTTATTTAGCTAAGGGTACAGAACTTTAGCTAATCCAGCTAAAGCTGAATTGGGTCAGTTGGAATACCTAAGTAGTTTAGCTATTACCTATCAAACTTTAGGTAAAATCTGTAGTTTAGTTATTAATAGACAAACTTCAGCTAGTTTAACTGAAGTTTGGCTAATACAGCTAAATAATGTAACGGTCATTTTGGAATGTTTGTTTACACCCATTTAACTAAGTTATTTAGCTAAGGGTACAGAACTTTAGCTAATCCAGCTAAAGCTGAATTGGGTCAGTTGGAATACCTAAGTAGTTTAGCTATTACCTATCAAACTTTAGGTAAAATCTGTAGTTTAGTTATTAATAGACAAACTTCAGCTAGTTTAACTGAAGTTTGGCTAATACAGCTAAATAATGTAACGGTCATTTTGGAATGTTTGTTTACACCCATTTAACTAAGTTATTTAGCTAAGGGTACAGAACTTTAGCTAATCCAGCTAAAGCTGAATTGGGTCAGTTGGAATACCTAAGTAGTTTAGCTATTACCTATCAAACTTTAGGTAAAATCTGTAGTTTAGTTATTAATAGACAAACTTCAGCTAGTTTAACTGAAGTTTGGCTAATACAGCTAAATAATGTAACGGTCATTTTGGAATGTTTGTTTACACCCATTTAACTAAGTTATTTAGCTAAGGGTACAGAACTTTAGCTAATCCAGCTAAAGCTGAATTGGGTCAGTTGGAATACCTAAGTAGTTTAGCTATTACCTATCAAACTTTAGGTAAAATCTGTAGTTTAGTTATTAATAGACAAACTTCAGCTAGTTTAACTGAAGTTTGGCTAATACAGCTAAATAATGTAACGGTCATTTTGGAATGTTTGTTTACACCCATTTAACTAAGTTATTTAGCTAAGGGTACAGAACTTTAGCTAATCCAGCTAAAGCTGAATTGGGTCAGTTGGAATACCTAAGTAGTTTAGCTATTACCTATCAAACTTTAGGTAAAATCTGTAGTTTAGTTATTAATAGACAAACTTCAGCTAGTTTAACTGAAGTTTGGCTAATACAGCTAAATAATGTAACGGTCATTTTGGAATGTTTGTTTACACCCATTTAACTAAGTTATTTAGCTAAGGGTACAGAACTTTAGCTAAAATTCGCAGTTTAGTAAGTAGTTGCTATTCGTTTAGTAATTGGTAACAAAACCAAATTTTAGCTAAAAATAAAATGTAACCACAACTAAACAGAGTTTGATAATCTAGCCGTAGTTTAGGTGCTATTTTCTAAACTTCAGTTAAAAGCGAAATAGCTAAACTGTTTAGTAAAACGATTTTTTTCAGTGTAGGTCCTAGTGTGTGATGTGGGTTAACAGTTGCGGGCAGGATCAGAGGTGGTCTTCATCCTGCAGCGATCCACAGTTGCATTATCTGTGTATCCCAGCGAAAGATATTGGCTCGGTATCTTGTCACACCCACCCTCAGTCTGTTCCGACTACGCCAGGTGGTATAGGAGAGATGGGATCCCTGCGCTATATCTTCCTTTACGTCGTGGCCAAGTGAAGCCCTCCATTGAGTAATGGGGTTTGGTGATTGATAGATAGTGCAATTTATTGCACAAAAGGCGGACTTATTGCTTAAATTACAATCTCTTACAGTCAACCTTCGCGGAATTGAAAGTATTTAAATGCTTTTAGAGTCAACAAAAAAAAACAAAAAATAGAACCTTTATAATTATTGAAAATTAATCAAATTACGAAAATGTTTTTTTTTTAAATATAACTTAGGATTTAGAGAATATTTGCAAGTAGCAGAGGATAGGAGAGGATGGGATGGGATGTAGGATAACTACGAATTTAGGGATATAAAATACTTTTTCAGAGACACTCGAAAAGTAGAAACCATTGGTGCGTTTCTGATATTGGACGGGAGCTGGTTCCATAGTCTAGCTGCATTAACGGTGAAAGAATATGTAAAAAAATAGAGAACGACTGATATGGAGCTGTTGTTGTCTTTGGCTCATTAAGGACTTTCGTAATTTGAGGCGATTGTGATGTGGCTCTTGTCCATTCAGTGCGTGTCTTGGATCATCTATCACCTATAGGCGTTCTAAATCTGCCAATAATATTTACTGGGATTTATAAAATGAACAATTCTTCTTTGAAAATTATCGATTATAACGAACAGACAATCCAAACCGGAAACATAATAATAAGCCGAATTGGTCGTCTAATCGAATGATACGAAAATGATAACATGGTTTAATAGTTGTATTGACGAAAAATAAACTGATGCAAAACGAGTCTCGTGAACATTTTTATCAATAATGACTTAAAACAATGAGTCACATTACACAAAATAATCTGACTATTTTATGCGCAGATGTCAAGCGTATTTTTATGTTAATGAAATGGTTACAGACACGAGTAATCATGCGGTTAGATGCTCTAATTTGCTGTTTCACAATCGCGTGTACCTAACATAGCAAGCATAATTAAATGAATTAGTTTTTTTATGTCGTACGATAAGATGGAATGGATATTTACAGCTAGCTGCTTTCGTTGTAGCAAGTGAACAGTGTGTATGTTGTACGAGTCAGGTGCTCGTCATGATCAAATACGTTGATCATGAAGTGTCTGTAACACCAGATATGCAGACGATAGTATTTTGCATGATTGAAATTCAAACGCTCTTCAGGTGTTACTATCACGATAGTTACGTTTTTAATAATTAGATTTTTAGCATTTAATTTTGTGACGCATCCAAGTGTAGGAATACCTATCTACTGGAGTAGTTGATTGTATTGTATTGTCCAATAATGGACACAGTTCAATCGGTGAGTGCTAAATATACGGCATAATATTAACGTCAAGTCAACCAAGTGTATGACCGTTGCCAAAACACAGTTGGTTGACCCAGACCTAATATGTAATGGCCTAAAATTAGAAAAGGTCCACAAAAAGAAATATTTGGGTTGCTATGTTGGCGAACAAGGAGATAACAGCCTTGATATGAGGTGGCGGATAGAACAAGCTCGAGCCGCCTTCACAAAAATAAGAAATTTCTATGCGATAGAAGTCGTGTTCGTCTGGTACGCTACTATATTTTTTCCATTCTACTGCACAGTGTAGAAGCGTGGACACTTACAGATGCCAAGTGCAAAAACGTGGAAGCGTTCCAAGTGTGGATCTACAGGAGGATGTTGAGGATTTCCTGGAGAGACAAAGTGCGAAATGTAATCGTTTTATAACGCGCGGGTAAATCGTTGGAGGTTCTAAAAACCATTGAAAGAAGGAAGATGAATTATCTTGGGCACATTAAGCGTAATAAAAAATATGAGCTATTACAAATGATCGTTCAAGGGAAGATACAAGGCAAGAGGAAACCGGAAAGAAGAAGAACATCTTGGCTTAAAAATCTGCGCCGAAGGTTTGGGGCCAGCACCTGATCCTTGTTCAGAGCAGCTGTGTCGAGGGTACAAGTCGCCTTAATGATCGCCAACCTTCGGTAGAAGAAGGCACCTCTAGAAGAAGAAGGTTTGGAAATGTCGTGGCAGGGAGAACCCTGCCACGAAAATGGACTTAAGGAAGTAAAGCTGCCATAATACGTCGGGGTTTAAACGTAACGCATCCAATGGGAGAGAAAAAACGTGTCAAATCACCCTCTCTATGGCCTACATTTTATCCATCACCATCAAAAAGTGCATAACAGCGGTTGAACGATTTTCAAACTACCTACACGTGCCGTTATTTTTACAGCGGCTATTTTCCTTGGCCATTGAAGCAGCTTTTTAGATTCGGCGCATAAAGAGAGGCGAGGTCTTTCCCTAACGACTTCGTAAAAGCCTCCGTGGCATAAAGATGAGGGGGAATCACCCATAACCCCCAACACCCCGCCCTCCCACGCTTCGAAACCAAGAAAAATGATGGAACCGTCCGCACTGCTGGGCTGTCGCGTCGTCGTCGCCTTGATCCCGCAAATGAGCATTATTCACTAGGGGACGGGAAGACGAGCCCGACCTTAAAGGTAAGGACAGACTGAGCTCACGTACGCAACGTATGCAACGCATTATGACATCTGGTCCCTTGAATTAGCATGAAAACAGATGACTTACGGTGCCGTCACACTGTTCCTACGTACGAAACGTATGCAAGCCGTTGACACGCAATATTGCGTAGGATAAGTATGTCTGTTTTTATGCAAATTCAAGGGCCAGATGTCATAATGAGTTGCTCACGTTACGCACAAGTGTGGCGCTACCCTTATCCTGACATGCCTGGACGAAACCTCTGATGCGTTGCATGATCGCTGCCGGATTCGCCCGAACGCAGTTTCTTACGGCAGATTGCTGTGTTCGATTAAATCTGTCAAACCTCTTGCCGCCACATAGGCCCTTAAGGGTAAGGACAATATGAACCCACGTACGCAACGTATATGATGCAAAGTTCCCACGTTGGTGTGCACATTTGTCCCACGTATGCCACGTATGTTTTCTGATTGAACAATATGTTTTCTGATTCTGAGAATGAGTTTGAGAACGATTTACTTAGTTTGTTATTTTTAAATAAATATGTCCGCGCCACAGAAACCAAAAAAAAGAATAAGAAAAGAAGATATTCGAGTCATGATAAATAGACAAATAGAAAAGTTCGGAGAATACCATACCTTAATTCAGAAATTAGAATATGATGAAGAACGATTTTGTATGTACTTCCGCATGTCTAAAGTACAGTTCGAGGAGATTCATAATATTATTGAATGTTACATAAAAAAATAAAATATACGTATTCGGAAGTCAATTAGTAACAGACAAAGACAAGGGATTTTCAAAACGTCAACAAACAAATATAAACGCATGCGCCGGTTCATTTTCTGTGCATACACCGACGTCCTATGTGTGTTAACGCGTTGCAAACGTAAGTTCTAGAAACACACTGGTTTTACGCGTGGGACAGCGTACTGTCAGCCCATCCACCTTCCCATGCCGATCTAGAGATCGCAGTTCGACGTTGCGTGAGACACGTGTGACAGCGTTGCGTATGATAGGTGTATTTCTAAGTCATCTGTTTTCCTGCAAATTCAAGGGTCAGATGTCATAATGCGTGGCATACGTTGCGTTCGTGAGCTCAGTCTGTCCTTACCTGTATCCTGACGTGCCCCGACGAAACCGTGGGTGCGTTACATGATCGCTGTCGGATTTGTCAGAACGCACTCGCTTACGTCATATTGCTGTTTTCGCGTCTGTCAAACCTCTTGCCGCCACATAGGCGCCTAATACAACGACTCTCGATTCTGGGAGAGAAGGTCAAACTCAGGCAGCGATGACCGATTAAACAATTCAAGTGAATATATTGCGGGACAAGTGCTTCCTCAACATGGAAACACTTATCAGAACGTATACTAGGAAAAAAATATAAAACGTAAAATATAAATAGCAAAAATATCTATACGTCTTTATGATACGCGTGACATGACAGAAAATGACCACGCATGATACGGATTTTTTAAAGACCCAAATTTGACATAGTAGGTATGTCATAATTGTTAGTGTGTAGTAAGTAGGTATGTACAGTATATTGTTAGAATGTAGTATTTATTATATTCGTAATTAGTATGTAAGTATAGTGTATATGTAGTAGTTACTATGTTAGTATAATGTTAGTATGTAGTAGTATGTAGTACATAATGCAATGGTATGTCCTACTTTTTAATTATGGTAATTTAGAGGTGTTATTATCCCGGAATTAAGTTCTGCATAATTTGCCATTTAGGCGCCCAATAACCTATCATTTGGCGCCCAACCATAATTTGCCATTTGGCGCCCAACCAATGTCACGTTGTGGAGATAGATTGCATGATAATAGTATAATAAAAGAATGTAATTATAAAATAAATCTTTAATTGCAACATCGTCGACCGACCGACGGACTATATATGGCGATAAAGCGCCTAGACAATTTAAATCACTCCGTATAGGATTAATTAATGAATATAATAATTTGAAATACAATTTGAAATAAGAATAAAAAGAGCAAAAGCCTCAGGTCGAGGGCATATTCACATACATACTAACAAAATAAAAACAAATTTAAAAAAATCGGTTGTCTGTAAAGTTGGTTTACTGACGATAGTTGAACGTGACAACGTCATAAGAAAATACTGGTGGAATGGTTGCATTTGAAGCAGTTTCATTTAAGATTCTTAAATTGCTATTACAAACACCCAAAAATATATGCTTTTATACTCACCGATTTGACTACAACATGTAAATGTATTATTGTATAGCAGTATACTTGTATAATTGTTTATTGTTTAAAGTTTATTGTTTTTTTTAATTTTAAAGTTTGAAATCTCAAACTGTTAAATAACGGGTTGAGAAGCGTTTGAGCACGCTGCGCCATCTAGCGGTAGGTAATACGTCGTAAATAAACAATATCAGCGACATTTTACCAACCGCTAGATAGCGCATCGTAATGATAGCTTTTCATACTTTTTTTTTTAAATAAAAGTTGCTTACTTCGTTGCGCTTCGTTGTACCCACAAGAAAATTGTCCGTTCAGTAATAACATTACGTATATCAAGAATACATATAAAATTATGTCAAGAATTTAAATCAAACTAGTGATTTTCATTCGTACTATTTTAGACTGAGATTAGTAAATAATTCTTGTCGCAACCGGTAGATGGCAGCATTTATATTGAATAATAAATATAATAAATGGAACGCCTCAGAGCGAGGTAACGCCGCATGAGTCATGTTTTTTCGTGCGTGCAGCAGGCTCCATCGATTTATAAGACGTTGTCACGTCAAAATAATAAGTGAAAAAGTTAAATTGAAATAATCTCAATGCCGTAAAAAAAAGTCATAATGTAATAAATAATAAACATGGTAAATACAAAATTTAAATTTAAAAAAGAATGTTGAATACATATGAAGAGTTACGGGAAAGAACGATCAATGTCATTTTTTTGGTGAAAATGACATACTAATGCCATCCTGTGGCTAGTTCCCAAACGAATCGAAGCATGAATCGATTTTCGGAAGAAATATGATAAGTCTACCGATTTTCGAATAAAAAATGAAGGGAGAAGAAAACGTGTGACGGGAAAAAATGATCAAGGTCCACGCGGTAAAGGTGAACATTGAGCATTCTTTCCTGTCACGTCCAGAGGTGGGGTACCTTGATAACTCTCCGGTTGACGCTGAGGTAGAACTGTAATGGGAAATACTGATCAAGGCCAATCACTTGCCTTTCCATATTTTCGCTATTTTCTGAGGTATAATTTAAGTAAAATGTATGTGTTTTTAGAAACTCAAATATTTGTATTAGTATAGTATAGTTCTCGCTCTTATATTATAGTTTTCGCTTTTTTCTGATAATTTAATTATGTATAAGAATACATTTTTATAATAAACTCAAATATAATTGGTTTACAGACAAAATATTTTTTTTTCTCAATCAAACCCTTGCTAAAATGTAGGTATTTTTTATAAGTTAGAAATTTTCAAAACGATGACATTGATTGTTATTCCCCGTAACACTTCCTATTTTTAACCGACTTCAAAAAAAGGAGGAGGTTATCAATTCGGTTGCATCTTTTTTTTAAATGTTTGTTACCGTTTATGAACCGATTTGACGGTTCATAAACTCTGCCGTTTATGAACCGATTTCAAAAATTCTTTTTTTATTTGAAAGGATATACTTGGTCCCATTTTTATCAAAACCCTGTTCTGGTGATGGGATCCATGAGGAATCGAGGGAACTCCTCAAATATTATCATTTGAAGTTGAAAATGTACATGTTTATTCAATTCCGATGACAATATATTTATTTTTATGGTAAGCATGACCTGATTCTACACCCTGGGTTGGCTCCCGACGAGGGAACTCCTCAACGGTCAACAGCACAGACACGAAATTTTGTATAGGTACTCATTCAGTTATGATAGTCCGTTCTAAGTTTTACCATGACATGGCTGCTGCACCCAGATTAGGCTCCCGACGAGGAGACTCCTTAACGGCCAACAGCACAGACATGAAATTTTGTATATGCATTCAATTATGACAGCCCGTTCTAAGTTTCACCAAAACACGACTGCGGCACCCAGGGTTGGCTTCCAATGAGGGAGCTCCTCAACGGTCAACAGCACAGGCACAAAATTTTGTATACGCATTCAATTATGATAGCCCGTTCTAAGTATCACCATGACATGGCTGCTGCACTTATAAAACATTTTGGAGTCGGTTTTTTTTTTTGTTAAAATTGTGTATTATTAAACCATTTTTCCTGATTGCAATAAACCACAATTTTTCTATTGTTTAAAGAAGCATCGTGTAAAAGCAAAAATTGACTCAATTGTTAAAATAGGTATGTTGTAGTCGGCTTTTGGTGGTCTATATACATTTGTATTTTAGTGTTAAATTTGCGTATCATTTCTTTGTTCGATGTAATATTTCCTTGAAGGTTTGAATGGAAATTTACCAACAATTTGTGTAAAGATAAAGATCAATTTGTGTAAATACCTATAAAGAAGTAATGTCATAAAATTGAGATGCCTAAAACGGTCTAAAAATATTCATAACCGCTTTTCCAGCGTATTTCTGAAATATACCATTTTTGTCTGTTTTTAATCTAAAAAACTATTCTGAGGGCAAAACAAGATGAGGGCTTACGTTTTGTCAGTGCCTCACATTGATCTTTCCAGTTTAAATTATTGTCCAGAGTGATAGATAAAAATTTAGTAGTGGCATCATGTTTTATTGCTTCACATAGGTATCTGTTTTTTTATATTTTTTAAACTGTGTTTATACTTAACGCTGGAGAATGACATATAAACAGTCTTATCTGGAATTAACACGAGCTTTATGCTATTACTAATCAAATATTAAATAATATATACTTATATCAATATATCTAAATTAGTAAACAAATGCTTTTTTTATTATTATTAACGTGTTAACTTATGTTGTACCTAGTATCGAATAGTACCTAGAGAATGGCAAAACTATACATTTGTGTATGATATGTACATTTTTACCGTTAGTAGTTCTTTTGCTACACACAGTAATATAAGTAGGTAGCCGTATGACGTGGATATGAATATAATTAAATATCCATATTACATTATTATATACCTATTACTTTTTATTAGGTATATAGACAAAGTCGCTTAAGGTGCTCATATACGGTCCACATTTTTACTGCAATATGTGTCTGCAATACAGTTTGTTGGCAACATTGCTAGCAATAACAGCTATACTTTGCAATACACGACAATATTTTCAGTATGTCCCGGCCATATAGCCGCACATGTTTGGTATGGTCGAAGCATTTTTATGTGTTGCTGGCATGTTGCTGGACGACCGAATCGCAATCGAAAATACTACAACATTGCCCGGCCAGCTCTATTGTTGTTTCTTTTTTGCGGGATAAGTGCATCCCTTTCTGACGCGAGGCACGACGCACTGTTGACGCACGCAAACTTTAGATCTTGAATTTGTATTCATATCGTCTGATTAACACATTTTTTTTATCTAAAAACTATTATTATCTATTCTGAAATGTCGTATACAATTGCATGAAATAATTGATATTATTATACACATCTTTAATATATATTTATATAGGTACATCAGTAATAAATAATAGTATTGTGCTTTTTTTATTATCTATAGTAAATTCATATGAAGCAGATCTCTCAATTCGTATTGATATCATCAAAAACATTCAGGTTTATATATCTAAAGTATCACGAATGTTGACGTAGGGTCCAATCCACATTCTCGTCTTTTTTTTTTTTTTTTCTTTTTAAACACTATAAGCGGCTTCGACACCTATGATTTAGTCGGTCATTGTTGCTCGATTGTGTAGCCCGTATACGAGACCAAATTATGGCCCATACTTTGAAGAAATATTACCGGGATATATATTTTCTAGCCATATGCTGCATTAAAATGTTGCCGGGCTATAAGTTGACAATATTGTGCCCATGCCGTTACAAAATAGCTCTATTAGGAGCACCATTATTCAGCTACATTTTTAATGATGCCATCAAAATCACTTAGATGTAGCACATTAGCATTATAATACCGCAGGTAAACTCCTCATTAACGTTTATTAATAAACAATGTGTGTTCACTGTACAGTAATAAGCCGCAAATAATGAATTCCACTAAATATTTGCAGCGTGATAATTACATTATTTACAATATTTATTAGGTAATTAAAAAGTTGCAATTTAATGAGGTTAATATAGGTCTTTCGTTAATTTTTCCTCCTCGCTAAGACGATGATCTAAAAAATATTTTTTTCCGCAACATGAGTCAAAAACAACAAAAAAGTTAACCTCTAATTGGAACGTCCGTTAATTGCCTCAATCGACATAAGACGTCTCATTACGTCGCACAATTAATTTTGTCCATTACGCCGAGTCGCGAAAGAAAAGCGCGCGAAACCGTCTGTTTGAAATCGTAAATGCGCGAAAATGCGTCACGCGCCCGTCGTTAGCGACCTCCCCGGGCGATTCGCGTTTTTCTACTAAAAAACGGCGATTCGGCCATTCAGCGATTCAGCCAAATTCGTGCGCGGTGCTGCCAATCAAGCAAATTTAGCCATAGAAACGTCCTTAGGACCTATAAAATTGCCGTTCTATATGGAAATAGTTTTTTTTTTTAAATAATATATTTAATCAATTAAAGTATGCACCATTGTTATCGATGCATTTCCGCCATTTTAAAAGTTCACTGATTACTTTGCTAAAAAATCTGGGAGCGAGTATCAATGAATTCTTCGAAGGCGGATTTGACTGCCTTATTGGGAATTGATGTTTTTTCCTAACAAGAAGTTGTCTAAATTAGTAAAAAAGTGGAAATAAATTGCAGCAAGGTTGGGAGAGTACGGTGGGTGATGAAGAGTTTCAGAAACAGAATCTCCTCATTATTGTGCCGCTTGAGTAACGTAACGTGGCACTCGACGCGTGTTTGCTGATGGGCTTCACTCAAATCATGCGGTACCCACTTTTCCAGTTTTTCACTTTACCAATTTGACGCTAATGACTTAAGATTATTTTGTCGCTTACTCCAAAGACTGCTGCTAACTCTGTCGTGGTTTGTGACGGTTCCGCTTCCACGATCGTTTTCAATTCTTCATTATCGACTCGCGTTGTAGGTACACGGGGATTTAAATCAAAATCCAGAACGGAAACGTTTGAACCAAAAACGCACCGTGCGTTCGTTGGTGGTGGCTGGCTCTAAAACATCTTTGTTTTTTTTTTTTTTTTAATTTAATAACCATTTTTTTAAATACAGCTTTGTATAAATCCAGCCAAGCCTAAGGCTTACCTGCTGGAGATTATGATAGGGTGACTTTCAGTGCAACTTTAGTGGCCATTTTGACCATATTATAATATATCTGCTGCATTATCTGCTACATTAGTAGGTAAGGATTAGTCGGTACAGAAAGCCACCCCCTTAAGATGAACGTAGATTACATAAAAAGATGAACGTACTTAATGGTAATAAAATAAAGTATGAATTTTATTCGTATCATTTACACGTGTGTTTCACTTTCACTTATTTTAAAGCTAACTATTTTTAATTCTTTTTTTTGTTTTTTTTGTACATTTTTTATAAGTTTTTAAAGTTAAAGGAATTTTGTTGAATAAATGAGGGATTAGCCAATTCAATCTTCTTTTGCCATAAAGGTTGCGAAAAGGAGGGACGAGTAGCCGTTCATTTTGTATCTTTCTAGTGCTGTGTTTATGTTGGACATAAATTCGGAACTCGTCAGTCTCGAAATATTGAACTGTCAATCTATAAATAAATAGTACATTAGCTGTTAATATGTCACAATACTTGAAAAGTCCTATCTGGTCGTTTATGAATTTATTTCGAATCTTGTTTGGAACTATTATTTTTAAAATACGGTGTTGTAGAGATGTGATGCGCGATATATAAGTTTTAAATGTGTTGCCGTAGGCTGTAATTCCATAAGCATAATAGATTCGACCAGGGCAAAATACAGACTTCTCAGCTGATTGTATT
Source organism: Micropterix aruncella (assembly GCA_944548615.1). Lineage (NCBI taxonomy): Eukaryota > Metazoa > Arthropoda > Insecta > Lepidoptera > Micropterigidae > Micropterix > Micropterix aruncella. Next base: position 22,002,367 of record OX155963.1, read on the forward strand.
TGAGAATATATTTTAAGTGGTAGATTTTTATAATTATTTGTCTAAGTGTTTTGCAAATGTTATTAATGTGCACTTCCCAGATGATTTTTTTATCAATCGTTAGTCCAAGGTACCTTTCAGCATCGACTCTTTTTATATGTTCACACCGACAGTCCGGTTGTGGATTATGTAGACAGTTATCAAAGCTACTTCCTCGTTCTCTTGCCTGTGATGACCTGATATGCATAACTTTAGTTTTTTCGGCATTGATTATCAGCCCATTGTTATAGGTCCATTCCTGTATCTTATTGAAATCGTGTTGCAAGTTTGAGAAGCCGTATTAATGTCCGTGTCACACGCAAATAAAGAGGTGTCATCGGCGTAGGTATACATTTTGCAGTCGGAGGTACATCCGCTGATCCCGTTTGTGTACATGATGTACAGTATTGGGCCCCAAATGCTTCCGAGCAGTGCCTGATCGTATTATCTCCTCACTACTAAATTTGTTATTAATTTTAACTACCATGTGTCTGTTGCTTAGGTAGTTTGTTAGTAGTCTCGATACATTTCCCCTTATTCCATCTTCTTCATAGACTTTCGGAAACTGACTGTGTTTTAAGGTATTAAATGCACGAGAAAAGTCTATTAAAAGCATGATCACATGTTTCTTATCATTTAGAGCTGTGTTTACACTATTTGCAAATTTATATAGCAGCCCAGTAGTGCTTCTGCCTTTTAGAAAGCCGTGTTGATTTTCAGTGATTATGTCGTGATTTTGGAAGTATTTTTGTATTTTATCTCCGTTGTAGGCTTCGATAACTTTGTCTATAGCGGATAATATGGATATAGGCCTGTAATTACTACAATGTAGATGGTTTCTCTTCTTGTATATGGGTCTTATTATAGAGGTCTTTAAGGCATCTGGAAATTGTCCCGTCTTTATACAGAGATTAATTAAATGACTTAGTACTGGACTGATTTCTATGGTGACATTTTTTATATCCCTAATCCTGATGTTGTCTTTCCCGGGCGCTTTGTTGCTACTAAAAGATCGCAATATTCGCTCGATGTCCCTGGTTTACTAGGCGGAATATACAGAGATACGTCACAAGCTTTCGCCATATAATTTTGGACTGGCGTTTGTGTTGCCGCTACCACCTCGTCCGGAGCCATCCCCACTATCGAGGCAGGTTCGTAGTACGGTGCATTTGCTTCCGATTGCGTCCGAGATGATACGACTAAAGGCGAACTGTCGCTCTTCGCGAGCCCCGTAATCGTCATATCCAACCCAGTTGGTAATCCGCTACCACTGTTCAGTACTGATCGATTAAAATTGCCGATTTGTAAGATCGTGTTACACGGCGATATGTTATTTACTTCAGAGAAGTGTTTTACGAAGTCATTCGCTATTTCATTTTCCATTTTACATCGTCCCATATACCGCATTATTGTGTCGTCTATATTTTTAGGTATTTTTCCCAAAAGTGTATTAATAATACGCCAAATTTTTTTTGGGTTATTTTCAGCCTCCATTATTTTTTGCCTGTAATATTCATTTTTAGCAAATCTGATTTTAGCGGTGATATTATTGCGGAGGTATTTATATTGGTTTTTCAGGCATACATTTTTTGGCGAGTTTTTACATTTCCTGAAGAGTGTATCGCGCTCCCCTATGAGCCTTACAATCTCAAGATTTATCCATGGTTTTTGTTTTCGTTTTGATTTAGGTTTATTCTTAAGTATTTTACTGTTGTTATATATTTGTGTAAATGTACATCTAATAGCATCATAAAGAGCTGCAGAAGTGATACAGTGGTTTACTAGTGACCAGTTTGTCTCTTGCAGTAGTTTTAATACCATTTGCTCGTCTAATGCTATATTTTGTGCAGAGTGTATGTTTTTATTATAATGAATATCCTGCAGAATCTCTAGGCACGTAATATAGTGGTCTGATATTTTAGTTGTTATTATAGCTGATCTTAGTTCAGATTTAGTTATTCTTACGAATATATGGTCTATACAGGAACTAGATATCTTGTCCATAACTATTGCCTCGCGCGTAGTACCAGCTATACATTGAGTCAATCCGTGAGATGATAACATATTGAGGTAATTTTGGGTCAGATGTTCATTATTGCTGAGATCAATATTAATGTCCCCCATCCAAAGTATGTTTTCTGTGTGTCTATGTGTTTTTAGGATGTTGTTAGATTCGATTACAAAATTTGACCTATTTTTATCGTTCGGCGGTCTGTAGGTAAATACAGTATATTATCAGTTCATATCTATTAATGAGTGTTATTTTTCCCGTCATTCCCTCAAAAGTATTCTCCCCGTCATTATAATATTTTAAGTGTGTATAGCTATGTTTTTCGTTTACGTATAATAAAACACCGCCTCCTCCGCGGTTCTTACGAGTATTGTAGTACATTTGAAAATGTGGTAGACTGTAGAATTGAATTTCCCCCTCTTTGATATTAATTTCTGTTAGACATAAATAAGCTTCGAGCTGTATCTGCAGAACTGGTGCCACGGCGGAACTCATATTAAAAAATACGGCGATTTTTTACCTTTTCAAAATATGTGAACAGAACGATGTAAGAGTAAAATTTAATGACGCAAAAATAAATTAATCTGCATTCGAAACGGAACTTCACTAGCTTTAATCTATACTAATATTATAAAGAGTTAAAGTTTGTGAGGTTGTAGGAAGTAACCTCTGGATTTACTGAACCGATTTTGAAAATTCTTTTACCAATTGAAAGCCACGTTATTTGTGAGTGTCGTAGGCTATATATTAATCCGAAAACTGAAGAGACTTTTTCATAGTAGTCGGATTTGCAAAGTAAGATGGAGAAAAAACGGTCGAATGAAAACGTTTCTTACGAACGCTGCCTTAACGATGAGAGATATATGATTAAGCTCTAGAGAAAAGTTGTAGAGCTTTATAATGCATACAAAAAAGTATGCGACAGCATATGTCTAACTTTTATATTTAAGTCACAAAAAATAGTTTTTCACATTTAAAAAAATATTTAAATCTTTAGGTCGTGTTTATTGGTCATATTATCAACAATTAGTTATGAATTCTTATCAAAATAAGTAAATTTATCGTCTGTTTCAAGTGTTTAAAACAAAAGAATTTTCCCTTTTACTGCATAAATAGTTAAAGAGATAATACGACATAGGTATGGAACCGCGACTGTGTCGTAATCTATCTATACTAATATTATAAAGAGGTAAAGTTTGTGAGGTTGTTTCTATCGTTATTTCATCACAAGTAAAAATGTTTACCGCCCGACGAAGTGGGCACGGGTCAGCTAGTTTTAAATAAATTGAATATGGAATTTTAAAATGAACGAATGAATTACATTTGAGTTCAAAGTAGCCAGTATTGAGAATCGGCAATTTCATAGATAAGGACCTAATAAAATAGTTTTTAAACATATTATATAATTAGCTGATCTATGAAGTAGCCTTCTATAAATGAAATATAAAACCTAATGTTGTATGAAAATATATATTTAATTACTAGCGGAACCCGACGAACTTCGTCTCGCCACGAATTTGTTCGTTGGGCAGCAGATGACGTTAAGTTAGGTAATTTTCATTGACAGTTGTTTGACATTATTACAAATTTAAATATTGTTTATTTTTTATCTTCCAAAAGAGCAGTTTCATCAATTGGCACTTGTGGATTCGTTGTGCTCGTTGTGTTCGAAATGGAAGAGAAAAGTGTGTAAACAGTACGATTTTGTTTGACTCTCCATTGATTTCTTCTCTTTTTTTTCAGATTTGGGCATAAAATTGTCGCGAATAATATGTTTTGCACCAAATGAAGTCATTTGGAAACAGTTATTGTAATATTGTATGTACGGCAGAAAATGCCTAGAATCTGGTGCATTTCCAGACACCAACGATCCTAATTTCTCTGGTAGTGGAACTAATGGCGTTAATCTCATTTTACCTCCTGCGCAACACAAACCGAGTGGTTCGTGGCGGTACTTAAAGGCATTGCAATATTGGCACAAATGGTCCATTTTTCCAATTTCCATGCATTCATAATCGCCAGATTATAATAGAATGCCTCTTTGTATGTGTTTTGTCTCATATTCAATCGTCTTCGCACTGCAACATTACGGATCCGTGCCGCTTCATTCAATTCTTGGCGATGCTCATCGCTTTCAGTTGGTCGAACTTCTCTTTGTCGTCTTGCTCGAGCGGTCACCTCGCTGAGATTGGAGCGTCTGTGCACGAGTATAACTGTGAAAAATGATTGTAAAACCTGCAAAACATTCGCGAATTACACAAATTCAGTTAATTCAGTTGAGTTACCTTCAGAATCACGAAAACGCTATGAAAAGTTCGTAAAATTCAACTTACTGTCAACTGTCAGTTTTTGCACCGTGCCGCCATCTTGATTTTCGAATTTTCGTATTTTTATTCTTGTCAAACAACGCCATCTATGATCAAGCTCGGTACTAAAATATTTTTCGGTTTTTTGCATTTTTCTCACTTTTTTGACAGATTTTCCATTTTTTTTATATCCTAAAGCAACACCGAAATGATTACGAACAAAACAAAAAAAGAATCGTTCGAATCGGGCCAGGCGCTCGTGAGTTATTAGGTAACATACATAAAACCCGACTCATTTTTATTATATAGATTAAAGACTCTTGAGTGAACGCAAATTATTGTATCGTATTACATTCTTAATACACTTTTATATTATATCAAAAAAGATCATTGCAAATTGTCAATTTATTTTATAAATTATTAATTATCAATGCACTTTTGCACATGTACATATGTATTATCATAACATATTTTTATTTTTAATTATCATATTTATGAATATGATAATTAAAATCCAAACAATCCAAAACAATTAAACTGTGTATCTGGCAACGTCGTTCTGATAACTTTCAGCTTATCAGTTTTCGGTATTTACATAATATCTAATGAATGTATAATCTCTTCCAAACCGAAGCGATAATTGTTTAGAGATTATGAAATAATAATACCATAATAAAAATACTGTAAGTATTATAAATAGGATAGAAAACGAATTTACCGCGTGAAATTTGTAGGACCCGAAGTTTCGGTGACGTTGCAGCCGCCGTTGTCTAGGGTAGACTACCCTAGACAACGGCGGCTGCAACGTCACCGAAACGTCGGGTCCTACAAATTTCACGCGGTAAATTCGTTTTCTATCCTATTTATAATGTCAAACAACCGCGATAGTCTTCGATTTTATACTGTAATGTATATAATTTGTAGAATAATCTTATTACATCACTAAACATGCTTATGCTATTGATGATCTGATAATAGAGGATTACGATGAGATTAAATGAAATTAAATGATTCGACACTATTCTGTCGAAGAATAGTGAATAAATATATCGAATAGTGCATAATATGATTGAATTCGTATTTGAATTCGAATAATATATTGGAGTTCGAATATATTCGAATTCGAATAATATGAAGAATATGAATATGAACGAATTCCAAATTTATACTTCAACCAAACTTGAATCAGTCAGATTCAAATGATAAAAATAAAAACATAAAAAACATGACTAAATAAACTCACCCCTTCTGGAGATTCTTGGCTATTTTGTCTTATTTTCTCATAGGGTTGAAGTCGTAGGTGTCCTTATGTTTTATGAAGAATTTTAAATTTAATTTAATAATATCGCAGTTTGTTGTAACTTTATCTTCATTTATTTGGCTGGTCCCCACTACACAGTATCGCTTCACCGAGAGCGGACGGACGGACGGACGGACGGACGGACGCACTCGCCCCATATTTCCTTCCAATTGAGCAGCATTGTATCAGGCGCCCATACGAGACCAAGAGGTTGGTCGCACGTTGGTCGGATCACTTCGCAGCGAAAAACAGTAATCTGACATATGCGAGTGCGTTCGGCCGAAACCGGCTGAAATAATGAACGTACCCTCGGCTGTTTCTTTACAATGGCAACTGCCATTACTATGGGTAGGTAACTTGACATGATATCTACCATAACAGTACGATATACAGGTTTTAAGTTTAAATTGTAGACTACTAGAATAGACAACGCGACCAGCCTGAATAGAAAGAGAAAGCTGCATATAGGCCCCTCTATCCTTGTTTAGTCGTTCATGCGCGGTACACACGTAAATATATACTGATTGCACAAGTATTATACTCAATTAAAGAATGATAAACGCGGATGCGCGACTAAACAAGGATAGAGGGGGCCCACATGCAGCTATCTCTTTCTATTCCGCTAACGCATTGACTCACAGTCCACCTTCGTACTCCTGCGTTGTATTGTAGTATGTCTATTGACTGGCAACAGACGAGTGGGTGATTGATTCTCTACATATCGATCGATCGAGTACGCGCTGAAAATTCGAATTTGCTTTTTTATTTGCTATTAGTGTAAAATCATGCTCTGGATTGTTCTGTCTAAGTCCCGACGGCTCAATTTTTTTAGTTTTCTTGTAATTCTCATTGCAGTTGCATCTCGTAGGCATGAGTTTTTCCCCCGGTGATACATCTTACGTTTTAGTAGTGATTCCTCGAAAACATTTTAACTTTTTGACAGGTTTATTTGTAAACACATAATTTTGTTTTTTTTATGTCCTATTTACGAAATTCAAGAAAAAACACCTCGTTATTGAGTTTTCCCATACTCTCAAAAGTTTGCTTGTTGGCGTGTACGAGCGACGATATTTTTTACATAATAATATAGAGCGACGATATTTTTTAACTGAGGCTTTTATTACGCTTTAAGTAACGAAGACCTAAATCAAAAAAAAATATTGGTGATTTTCAACTCAGTTTTTATGAAGAAAAATCTATTGTACACAAAACTCTCCTAATATGGAAAAACACCATGGTTTTCTGCTACTACTCTGCTGCCAGTGAATTTAAACTAACCCTGTGACGATAGAGTTGGAAGCCAACTTAATCCCATTAAAATAGCCATGTAAAAAATCTCAAAACATCAACTTTCACAGTAGGTGTTCCTAGCATCAAGATGATGATCATACAAATTTTGCTTTCCAGTTAGAAAATAGTTTCAAAGCCTCTAATTGGGTACTATACCAATATACATATGTTTAAGCAGAACCAAATTATCCATACCTTAAGTTGGAGGAAGAAAACATTAAGGACACTCTTTTTGATAGGATATGGTTAGTATGTCATTTGATTTCTTTGTTTCAGGGCTGAATATGATCGACCATGGCTCTTAGGGAAGCTTCTCTTTCAGGTTCTGACAATTATTTCTTTGAAGAAATTTTCTAAGAAAACATTTTGTTGTAGATTGATTTGTGTATGTATTGTAGTTTCATATGCCTAGCGTTGTCATTCGATGCATGAGAAAGTAGCTGACTGCTATCTAAAGGTTTCAATTAGGTATATATGGTACATGTTCTGAATAACATTTATTTTGAATATAGTCGCTCAAAAACATTTATTTTGAATATGAATGTCGCTCAATAATCGGCTTCCTTCTCCAAAATTATACTGACCTCTTCGGGCTCTTTTTTATTAAAATAATATCCAAAGGTACTTAATTGCAAGATATTGACATCTAATTTCGTTAATTAACTTCATAAGTGAGTTAACCATTTTTGGTTAGACGCTTACAAATGCTAAAATTGTATCTAATCAATATTGGTTAGGGCGCTCCGCGCTGCGTAAAATGCCAACTTTTTTAATACTTATTCATTATTATCTTAATTGTTTGACGAGATAAGGTAATAATATTTCATATTTCAAATTTCAATGCGATCATTTTACAGTTATTCTTTTTACGATCCGTATAGCAGTTTAAAAGTTATGGTCGTTTTTCTCAAGGCCATCGACTTCACGCGCAAAACTGTCCCGGGCAGAAGTGACGACTAAATTTTTACCCCGCGATAAGAACGGTTTTTGTCTGTTTTTACCAATTCCAGTTCTTCTGACAACACGCGCGCGAACACAGAATGAATTAAAAATGTGGTGGAGCCAAACGAAGGAGCCGACCCTTCGGAATGGAATGAATCATCGGTTCAGTGGAAAGGAGTAGCTGACTCCTTGGAACTCGGTATTGCATGGCTAGTCGGTGCGATATCTGTCGGGTTCGAATTTGGAGTAGAAGGCACTCTTTCGTATCTGTTGGACCTGCAATAACCCATGGCTAATTTCAACATGATTTCAAGAAAAAAATATACAACCAACACTGCGATTCCAACCCGCTTGCTTTCCTGATGAACTGCCGTCCGCATCTAAAGGTCCGTGTACACCGCAGCTGTGCCGTAGTCACATCTTCTAGTGCAAATTACACTAATATTAAATGTAGCCCTAGTGATAGTTTGATAGTAATTAAATTTATTTAATTCAGTTTAACTTTGATCAATATTGTATAAGAAAATAATGTAAGACAATACTGTAGGAAATACTAGATCGGGCAGCAAAACATTGTAATATGATAATTAGTTATAATTAATGAAGCCCTGTATGTTTTCAGAAGATCAAATAAATTAATAAATAAATAAAACCAGCAATGGTTTTTGAAATGCGGATTTACACTGCCTTTTTTCTCCGGATATATGTCGCTGCGTCGATTAGTTTGTAAATTAGCTTTGTAGAAGTACGTAACTTACGCAGTGCGGTGCGTCACTCATTTCATAGCATTCTGGCCAGATTAGGACGACGCTGGCACTATCAACTTTATTGTGCAAGTATTGCACACACATATCTATTCGAGAATTCAAATTGCTACTAAGCGACTTCATCATAGAGCAACGCATCGGAGCGAACAACACGTTATGCGATAGTACGATAATATGAAATATATCCACCCCTCGACGTTTGTTGGCTGGCACGACTAGTTTGACAGTTCATTTGAAAATCGAACGTAGATTCCGTTGGCGACATAAGCGTCAATTTTTGGTTGTTTGTTACTCAAAAATACTTGAAATCGGTGAATAATAATTACTTTTAACGATGGAATTGAAATGGAAAGGCGGTACGAAGGAAGAATATGAGTCGCAGTACTTCGGTTTTGGGACGCAGCGTATAAAAATTGCTTTCAACGAAATGGTCCAAGGCAATATACACAACAGCGTCAAAGACATGGAGAACGCATTGAAGAATAAAATAAAGATGTCCAACGAGGAGCAGAATCAACTGACGGAAGCGTGCGATGAATTGGTTTCGCGTTATGTTAAGAAATCGACGGATTCGCTAGCGACGCTAAACAGAGAGTTGGAGAAGATGTTCTCGATACCCGATGGACTCCTGCTGAAGGAAGACGACGCTCAGAATGAACAGTACGGAGAGGACGATGTTGGCAGAATGAAAATGGAGATTGTGTCGTTGCAGAAGCGGGGCGAACGCGCCGCAGTGATGGAGGCGTACATCAAATCTGAATTGGAGGAATTAAAATCGAACGAACATGTATTCCACCGTGTTCAGATGGCGACTGAGACGCATAAGTGCTTGGTGAAGAAAATGGCCGAGATTCCGAAAGTGGAGAACAAGGTTTTCAGTGAAGTTTTGGACTTGATGCCAATGTTTGACCTAGACAGTGACGAGTGCTAGTATTTTATTTTACTGCTAGTTATAATTTCTGCGGAAGTATGGCCAAAGGGAAACCCGCCTGCGCAACAATACCAGGAGTATATGTTTTATAAGTAGGTACTCCTGATTTTCCATACTTGCTAAAAGGTTTGAGGCTGCTTTTCAAATTTGGAACATTATGCTGTCTCTCGCAAGGTTCGGGTGATGGCTAGCATGGTCCAAACACCGTTGCACCTCCTGGTGCCTCATATACTCCTAATAACACGATTTTTTTCTCAGGGCTATCTCAGGAACTACTACACCGATTTTGAGCGGGGTTTCTCTGTCGGCCGAATACCAGACACTAGAAAATTATTATTCTAATACCCTAACCATAACCTGAGAACCGGTCTGGAACAATATTCAGTGGGCATGTTTACTGCCATTTCTCCTGCTAGAGGGCGTTTTAGCGACTGGTCCCCGAATGCCCTTAAAGGCAGATTTAAGTTGCATCAGTTACTGACTTCTAATTCAAGAAAAATCAGTGCTGACCCGGTACTGTCATTGTGTAAATTGATTTTAAGTCAGTACAGCGCTGTCGCGTCAGTGCTGACCTTAATATTCCTGCTATATATTTTGAACATTGTACTGGTACTGACATTGTCTAACGCTGAAGTCAGTAGTTAATCAGTTGCTGGCAGTGCATTGTAGGTCGCGTCGTATTGAAAAATTTTAATATCGAAAATGACGTTTATTTTCGATACCTCTTCTAACAGCAGATAGGAAAATTTTCTGAACAAATAATCGCATCAAATACTGTCATTTTCAAGAACTCATTTTCCCCCCACTGGTTATAATGACATGCATACACCGTGAAAAAATAACCACAACTGACTGACTCTGTAACTGACTCAATGTAAATCTGCCTTTATATTTATGGGTATCTGCCTTTATATTTATAAGTCAGTATCTCCATCTATGGTCTCTAGCCATATATACCATTTGGCGCAGCCATGGACTATAGAGGACACTGGAAATTAGTAGACACTGACGGCCACCAATAAACAGTTTTGCGCTATTATATCCCCGCGGGGAATATATGTGCAAAACTTCGTGTTACCAAAAGGTGCGTAGTAAACGACACCACCCGAGCGAGCATTGATACGGAGCTCGATGTGTGAGGAGTCAGCAGAGAAATCACTAAGCATACTCATGTATCTGAGAGAGAAGAAAGAAATCATGGCATTTTGACAAACGAGCAGTGATACATTTTTAATCCATAATGCTGTTAAAAACCAAAAAAATCTTCTCCAGGAGTTAAAATATTTAATAATTACCTTTAGAAAGCTAGCCATGGGAATGTAACTCACGATGGCATGTTCTCAACCCTCGAAAATTTCTTTGTAGTGGGTGTTAGAGCGCTTGTATAATGGTGGCTTATTCAATGAAGGTGATTTTTTCGCATATAATTGCATACATAAGGAGATCGGCCACCTGCGAGTTGGCATAACAGAAAAACCACTAATCGGTGGTATTAGCATTCCAGCGGTTATAAGAGAAAACAAAAGACTTATAGAAAATTGTCTTTTTTATTTTTCGAGATGAAGATAGAAATATCCATTTTAAGCCCCCCTGATAGAATTAAGATTATTTCCAGATGGAAGTCTGTGTGTATGTCGGTCTGAGTGATGTCTGTCAGTTATTTCTCATTGATTTTCTATATTGCTCATCAATTTTCTTTATGAAATTAATATTCAGATGAAACCGGTTCTTGGCTACTTTACGGGAAAGTCTTGGAGTGACACAACAGATTTTTTTAACAGTATTTATACTTTAAATGTGCCAGCCATTTGGCAGGACTGCCCGCCAGTCAAACCGTCATATTATGTTTCTTTCTCTCAGGTATGTATGACAATTTATCTATCTTGCTCGCACCGACGGTGCAAGGTTCACTTCACGTCTTTCGGGAACAGTCGCCCTTCTGCAGGAGAAAATGGCAATGAACATCCCCATTGGCAAATAGGGCCTGAAAAATAGTCGCTGTATGAAATCGGACTATCACGGTTGTTTGACATTATAAATAAGATAAAAACAAATTTACCGCCTGAAGTTTGTAGTGCCCAGGCGTTTAAACGATGTTGCAACCGCCGTTGTCGACAGGGTAAACTCAGTCTACCCTGGTCTACCCCTGCAACATCGCCGAAACGTCAGGTGCTACAAACTTCACATTGTAAATTCGTTTTTATCTTATTTATAATAGTCGCCGCATCCTAAACTTTAGTATCTTTACATCGTTTCGATTTTACTTTTATAGGTTCACCACTGCAGGGAACCTATTAAGACTTGAATGCGAATAACGGTATCTTGCAATTTTACCAAAATTTTAAACGTAATGTGCAGGATTATGTCACTAGTTGGATAAGTTGTGAATTACTGTAAAATAAACTCGATTTAACTATTGTATACACTTTTTTTTAATGGGAAACAAATCTTAACTAGTTTGTAAATTCTCAATGTTCTTCGTATTAAGGATGATTCATGCTACACCGGGCCGGGGCCGGGCCGGGCCCCGGCCGGGACACGGTCAGATATCTATAGTATACTTTTGTATGAAGCAATTCATGCTTGACCGTGCTCCGGCCGTGACCGGTCGTGCCACGTCCGGAGCACGGCGTCGAAATGCAGGTGGATATTGTTTTCCCGGCTCCGGTCTGCTAATCGTTCAATGGGAGAGATATGCTTCAGAAATCTTGAATTTTGTTTGGTTAAATCACGTTTTATTTTTCCAAGAAATATGCTAAAGCATTCTTTAGACATCCTAAAATAACCGTAAAATTTGCTCTCATCATCTATTAATTCCTTTTAGAGCGTGGCGAATTCTCCCTCCGATTGTCGTTTTCTCCAGGCTGGATGTACACTCCATCTTCTTTTATTAGATTCAGTTCGTGTTTCCAATACTTCATCTTCAAAGGCAATCGCAATAGCTGCCAACTCAAGTTGTGAAAATTGCATTAATAACACACTTATCAATCAAGCGAAAATAGAAATTAAAAAATATTATTATCGCCAAAATAGATGGACGCAACACTAGTTAGATAAGTTCGCCATTTGTGCATAAATTGTCTTTTTTATAAAACCAGCGTAATATTCATTAAGTTATGTTTTTATAGCACAATAAAGTTATTCTATTCTATTCTACTAGTTATCGCGGACACGGCCGTGGGATAAATAAACTCGGAAACGGCCCGGTCACGCCCGGTGTAGCATGAATGACTGGCCCGGCCGGAGCACGTTGGAAACGACTCGGCCGGGGCCCGGCCCGGCCCCGGCCCGGTGTAGCATGAATCATCCTTCTGACTGCAAAATAACAATAATTATTATTTATTCTCGACAGGCAGCTTTATCGATACATAAAGATCTTGTAAAGTTAGTCATAATCAATATAACCAAGTTTTTAAGTACAAATTGGGTCTGTTTTTAAATTGATCGACAGAGATTGAGCTAATCACTTCAAATGGAAGTTTATTCCACATATCCACCACTCTATTTTGTAGAAGGTTATTAACCCTTGGAGTAAATGGGTATTTTCATGGATGCATCTGTCTCTTTTGCAGGATTTTCGGCGACATCGACCTTAAAGTACTATAACTACGAAACTACTACACCAATCATATAAAGAACAACTGCACAATGATTGCATTGAAATTTCGAATATAGAATATTGAAATATCATTTTGTAAAACAATTAGATAATTATGAATAAATATGAGAACGTCAAAGAAGTGAAAAAAACGCGGAACCAGATCTGGTCGTATCATACTCAATGGATAATTGTTTCAGAACCAGATTTGGTCGTATCATACTCAAGGGGTTAAGAGGATCCCATGGTTGAGTTTTTTGTTGTGATCTCTAAAATTTGTGTTGTTGTTGAATTCGTAAATATTCTTAGTCCAGGTACATGTAATAATTTGTGAGAATTTTATATGTCTTAATCAGGTCCCCTCTGCCTTCTTTGTTTAGTCGGTCGAACTAATTCCAAGCAATCTTCATAATTCCTATTCTTCAGGCCTACTGGCGTTTTGGTTGCCCTTAGCTGCACCTTTCCAGGACATCTACATCTAAGCTATACCTATTCAAGAATAAGTCTCACATATGCCTTGTAGACTTTTATAAACACCTCTATTGACAGATGTTGGATAGTCTTCCTTATCAGAGTAGGCTCTTTAAGGGCCGAGCCACACGATTCGGTGCGGCGCCGCACCGCAAAGATTTTGGAGTATGGGGCACGGTGCGACGTCGCAACGTTACTACGACGCCGCAGTGGGCGAAGTGTTGTAGTATGATAGTACAGTATGGGATCGGAAGGCGTGTTGTTGCTCCTATTATTACGCCTCTGCCAAAATTTGTAAAAAAATTGTATTATGACACTGTCTCACCAAAACATTAATTACTGCCAAGCCACTATACCCATAATTAAAATAAAACATATTAACATTAAAACGGGGCCGTCACGCTGAATCGTGTTGTGGCCGATATCGGCCATTCGGGGCTCTAGGGGTTAAGGAAGCTCTGCACTTATTGTGATGGGGAGTTTTTTCTCAAAGAATACAGCTTTTGTTTTAAATTATTATTCTTAAAGTCCACCGGAGACTTATCCCATAAAATTACTTTTTCTTGAACTAGTGAAATGTCTTCTTCCTTGGTACTCATTTACACTTCGATTAAAAAATAACAAATTCAGTGGAACCCTGGTTAACCGAAACCCGGGTTACCCAAAACGCCTCCCAAAAATAGAAAGAGTCGAAGAAAAGAAGAAGTCGAGAAACGAAGAAGTCAGAAAAACCTCGAGCCTTGAAGGATGTTGAAAAGTTTTTAATTAAAAAGGGTCTGCCTAAAAAAGCGATCCTATTAATTGATAATGCGTCTATGCATCCTTGCAGTTTAAAAAGTGGCGATATTGTTGTGTTTCCTTTCCCCGAATGCTACTAGTCTAATTCAGCCACTAGACCAAGGCGTAATAGCGACATTTAAGCGGTACTACCACGGGTTACTTTCGGGAACCCTCCTGCAAGATAGTGACATGCAACACAAAAATATGAATAAAGCACTGAAGGCGGTAAATGTGAAATACGTCATTTATTGGTGTGTGCAAGCCGAGGATAAAGTAAAAGTAGAAACTCTTCAAAGGCTCAGAAAATTTTGACTCACTCAGAAAATTTTGAGAACTTGACAGAAATGTGAGAAAGTGATTCCCACATGCGTGCGGGAATTATGCGTGCGAGGAGATAAATGAATTGTTGCGGACGATTAGCAAGAAATCACGGATCAAGAAATAGTAGAAATATTGTAGCACTCAAATACTGACGCAATTGAAGAGCCAATAGTAGATGACGTGGATGACAGAGTAATACTTGAGGATGATTTTAGTGCACTAGAGGTAAACCTAAATTAAGACTTTGTTATTTTCAAAAACCTACTGGGTATTATGGACACAGAAATTACAATATATGTTTTTTTTTGAGTGCCATTAGATTTATTGAACAATCCAGTGAGTCAATGCCGGCCGACGCCCTTTTAATAAAAAAGATAGCGGGACATCGCTGCTGAAGATAGCGGGACCTCGCTTGGAGGGAAGAAAAAAACAGACAAAAATTACTTTTTGCATGAGTTTGTAGAATATGCCACAAACTATTAAGTCCAGCTAATGTATATTGATGTACATACTGTAAATAAAATACAAACGGAGCTACCATGGAATTCACCGACCAAAAATCGGGCCCATCGTATATAATTATTACACTTCTGGGAGGTGAACGGTGGATTCCGGACTAACGACCGGCTGTGGTAGGTTTAGGACAGCTGTCTTGCCACATGTGAGCATTCACCTTACCACCCATTCACTCCCCCTTCAAAGCCATAGAATTTGAGATGCAAAAATCGCAGTTTTAGATATTTTTTCTAGAAAGGAGTTGATTATTTTCCTGGAGAGACCAAGATCTTTAAAAAGGTGAAACAAAGATTTAGCTGGCAGGCCACGAGCGCCTACTTCCACCGCGTGAAGGTGAACAGTGAAGCCATTCCGGGTGACGGCATTTGCGAGATCATGGTATTTATTTATAATTTGTACTCGTGGTCTTTTGGGATATTTGATTCCCATGGAGTTAGTTAGTTAGTTAGTTGTACTGGGCGTTCCTCCGCAAGTCGACATCCAGTGTGCCTATTTTGCGTGTAACGGGGGTAGCGCTATTCCACCCACCCCAGCTCCTCGACGAAAGCCAGCAGGGCTTTCAGGTTTCCTGCTGCCTCGCGCAGGGTGCCTGGAGTCCCAAGGTGTTTTGTCCTGTATACTTCTACCTGTTTACAATCTAGCAGAATGTGTTTTGTGGTTTCTTCCGCCTCCATGCATGCTCTGCACATAGGGCTATTCGTTCCGCCCATGTTGAAGAGGTGTTTGTTTAGTGTGTTGTTTCCTGTTATCAGTCCCACTAGTTTGCGTAGTTGGGGCCTTTTTGTCCTTAGAAGTGTTTTGGTAAGTTTGTGGTTGTATTCCACTACTATTTCTTTGGTTTGTCTGCAGGTGTCTATCTCTTTCCAGTGTGTTTGATGTAGTTGTTTGTAGTGGTTGTCAAGTTGGTTGTTTATGTGCGAGTAGGGTAGGGGCACGATAGGTTCGGGTCCGTATGCCGGTGTGTCTGAGCCCTTACGGGCTAGTTCATCCGCAGCATCGTTTCCTCTTGAGTTACTGTGTCCCTTGATCCATTCCAGTGTCACCTTATTGCCTTTTCCGCATACCTCGAGGAGGCTTTGGTGGCATTCGTATATGAGCCCAGATGTAAATCTATCGCTTCCCAGTGCCTGTAGCACTGACCTGCTGTCCGATAGAATACATATGTTTTCGTGTTTTAGCTGCCGCTGTTTCACTGCGTTGCAAGCTTCTATTATTCCCATACATTCTGCTTGTAAAACTGTGTTGTGTGCTCCGAGTGGTTTGAAGATGTGTATATTTAGGTCTTCCGAGAAGACACCACATCCTGTACCTTTGTTGGTTTTTGATCCATCTGTGTAGATTCTTAGGTCCGTTTGATTCAGTGCTTCTTTTGAGTCTTCTGTTAATGATATGGCATATTCTTTCCAGAAGATCATAGCTTTGGGTATTCTGTCGATTGCCGCATCCAGCATTGGAAAACTTGACAGTATATTATCATATATATTCGTGTGCGGTGTTTTATATTTGGTCCATAAGTTTAGATTCTTTAGACGAGTAGCCGTTGCGGCTGCTTCTTTTTGTATATGTAGGTGTAGTGGTAGAAGCCCTAGCATGATTTCCAGCACCGCTGTCGGAGTTGTTCTCATGCAGCCGGTCGCTGCTATACATGCTAGCCTTTGCATTTTCTGTAATTTGTTGATTGCAGTAGTGAGTTGGGTGCGGGGCCACCATACTACAGCTCCGTAGCTTATCATTGGTATTATTATCATTTTGTACAGCCACAGTATAATGTGTGGGGCTAGTCCCCATTTCTTGCCCACCATTCTTCGGCATTGCCAGAAGGCGACTGTTGCTTTGTTTAGTTTGTTATCTAGGTGTTTATTCCAGTTTAGTTTTTCGTCCAAAGTTATTCCTAGGTACTTTACTTCTTTAGAAAGCGTTAGTCTGGATCCAAACAAGGTTGGCATTTTGTATGTACCCAATTTCCGTTTATGTGTGAAGAGAATGGTGTCGGTCTTTTTTAGATTTACCGATAGGTCATTCTCCTTGCACCATTTCTCTATTATTTTCAAAGCTGTTTGTGTAAGGTAGCACAATGTGCTTGTTACTAGTCCTTTGATCATTATTACTAGATCATCTGCATATCCTATTGTTAGGAAATGATTGTTGTTTAGTTTTGTTATCAGGTCGTTTACTACCAGGTTCCATAGAAGTGGCGAGAGTACACCTCCTTGTGGGCATCCTCTCATCACGAGCGCCTGGTGATTTTGGTTTTCAGATAGCCTGATGATTCTCTTTCTTAGCATGTTCATTATCCATTCTGTAATCAATGGTTCGGTTTGATGTCTGTTTAGAGCTTGTTGAATGCTACTGAAATTTGTCTTGTCGAACGCTCCTTCTGTCGATTCCCATGGAACAGTTAATTCTACGATAAGGACCATCTTACGAGATAGAGAGTAAAGACGCAAGGTTGTGCATCCAAGACTTTCCGGGAATTTATATTGCTTAGAGACCGAATCGACCTCCATAATCCAATCTGAAGCTTTCTCGATTATTGAGAAAGGTTTTGCAGTGAGATGTTTTTTGCCTTTAGAGCCAACCCCCACAAACTGTATTGGGGGATTTTAAATTTTCATGGTTCACTCGTATTTCATACGTTTCATGGTTCACTCATGGGGGAATAAAGAACGTAAGTGTACCCTACAAAGATTTTTGAATTTGTTTAATCACCAGACCTTTCAATAGTACGTACTGTATTTTCGAAAGGTCGTAGTGTGTGTTCATGGTTAAACTGAAAAAATCGTTATCCGAAACGGCTTTCCCCCCTTTATTTTGGTTAACCAAGGTTGTACTGTATATAAGAAAACAAATGAAATAGGCAAGCATGTACCCTCCTTCGGCTGCACTTAACAACTGAGCCTCATCGGAGCTGTGTCGCTTCGGCACACATCCCTCCTTCTCGTCTCGTCTAGTTGAAGTCCAGTGTGCGTGCGGTGCGCCGGAGGAACGCACCGTGTGGTCCACCATGGATGTTTGTATGTAGGACGCCGCGGCGGTACCTCTTAGGCACCGCGCCGCTTCATGTGGACCAGCTCTTAGCGATAAAAACTATGTGTTTTCCTCATTTGAGATTTGAGATCATCAATAATGGAGTACAGAAAGCCATAGTATTACGTGACGAGTCAGACATATCTGGTTCAATGAAATACGAACGAAAAAGATTTATTTATTTATTTAACAAGATGAAGGATAACATCGATTTTACCTATATATATGACTCTAATAATGGTTAGGTTACGACAGTCTGGCATGTTTAACATCCGTAAATGCGTCCAACCAATATATTCATGATTAAATAATATTAGAATCGCCCTTATAATACATAATTGAATCAGTCGAATTTAGCTTAAGTTAAATGGCTCTTAAATGACTATTGAGCTTTGCCGCTGCCGGCTGGATGAAATATGTAACATACGAATCAGATAAAATTTGAGAGTAGGATTACGCACGATAAAATCTATGACATATTTCAACAATAAGCTTTGGGACACATTGTCGGACACAATGTGTGCCACATTTGTAATAGCGCAATTGAAGGGTTACTGGACAGAATGATCAATATCATTTTTTGGTGAAAATGAGATACTATTGCCTGTTTCCAAACGAATCGAAGCGTGAATCGATTTTTGAAAGAAAGATCATAGTATGCCCTTAAATGAAGGGAGAAAAACCTCTGACGGCAAAGAACGATAAAGGACCACGCGGTGACATTGATCACTCGTTCCTGTCTGGTCCAGAGGTGCGGTACCTCGATGACACTGTTCAGTTGACACTGAGGAGGAACTGTGATAGGAAATACTGATCTATGCCAATGACTTCCATGTTTTCTTTTATTTCTGAGGTATAATTGAATTAAAATCTATTTATTTTTTAATTCAAATATTACATTATTTTGTTTTTCCTATATTATAGTTTTAGGTTTTTTTCTGTTGTTTAATTTCAGTAATTTTTTTTTTTTACATATTCAAATATATTTAGTTTACAGACATAATATACTTTTGTCTCAATCAAACCCTTGCTAATATGTAAGTTAGTAAATTTTAAAAATGGGATTGCCAAAAATTTTAAAAAGTTGACATTGATTGTTATTTTCAGTAACCCTTTAATTGTGTTTCCTGAACATAGGCTCGTTTATGTTTCTATTTTAAATAGAATGAGAATGCTTTATAGTATTATTCCTTATACAAAAGCATCACGGCATGATGGATGGAGATAGAAGCCAACCATCCATCGACCAATGTCATTTTATAAAATCGAAGACTATCGCGGTTGTTTGACATTATAAATAGGATGAAAAACGAATTTACCGCGTGAAGTTTGTAGCACCCGACGTTTCGGTGACGTTGCAGCCGCCGTTGTCCAGACTAGTCTACCCTGGACAACGGCGGCTGCAACGTCACCGAAACGTCGGGTGCTACAAATTTCACGCGGTAAATTCGTTTTCTATCCTATTTAGAATGTCATTTTGCCAGCCAGGTTTTAGAGATGAGTTTAACCAACGGCTTCTGTGAGTCCAACCGGTAAATAAGTAGGTTATTTAGGGTAAATAAATTAACTAGCCTAATATAGCATTACATTGAAAATACAATAAAATGTAATCAGAGGAGATAATTAAGCGACAGCAAGGTCCGAAGGACCTTCAGTGACGGATAACACCCGTACATTCACACGCTTGTTTCAGTTGAACAAAAACGGTTGTTGGATCGCATCCGACAATGTGTCTAATACCCTTTATGCTACCGTGTTCTAAACGTCTACATATATTTTTAGTACAAACATTTAAATATTAATTTAACAGACATAGAAACATACAAATCTCAAATATAATTTTTCTTTTATCGTACAACGACTAGACTTTGAGATCACACCGAGAAAAAACAGTGACTAGAACTTTGAAATTACCGACAAAATAAGCAGACAACTTGCAGTTTAGCATCTGAATTATTGTCCAGAGATATTTTTCATATAGCGCCTATTGGCGAATTTTTTCACCTCATCTCAAAATTACGCAATAACACCGCTTTGGTTCGAAATTTAATAATATCATATCTAGCACATTAAAACATTTATTTTACATATTATTACGTATATTTATTTACAGCAAATCATTAAAAAACTACTAGCGGAGCAGCGTAGATGACGACTTCAAACTCGAGAAACGAAGGGAAGGAGCTAGCTTTTATTATAAACATGGAGTAAAGAGTAAAGATACTGGAGCCCGGTGTCAACTTAATCTAGGCTATGGCTGAGATTTCGGTCAAGATATAACACGTTGACTGCCAAGGTAGTTTAAAGAATTCTGGTCTGAAAATCCAATCTTATTATATTGTTAAAATCTCTAATAATATTATACATGGTTAGTTTCAATTA
Source organism: Micropterix aruncella (assembly GCA_944548615.1). Lineage (NCBI taxonomy): Eukaryota > Metazoa > Arthropoda > Insecta > Lepidoptera > Micropterigidae > Micropterix > Micropterix aruncella. The sequence goes on from OX155963.1 coordinate 22,023,027, forward strand.
ACCGGCGTTTAGTACAAGCAGGTAATCCAGTACGAGCAAAAAGGCAAGTTATAAAAAAAATGGGAAAAAAAATGTTTTTTTTTTTAAATTTTGAAGAATTTGACTTTTGAACAAAAGTTTGACAAGCGTTTAAGCGCGCTGCGCCATCTAGCGGTAGATAAAATATTGCTAATAAACAATATTACCGATATTTTACCTACCGCTAGATGGCGCATCGTGCTCATCGTTTTTTATCGTACTTTTTAATTATTATTTTTTATTATTTAAAAAATATATACCTACCTATTATAAAAGGGTTTTTTTTGTTCCATATTTTTAATCAAAATTTGTTTACTTTCTCGTCCTGATTCACCACCTTCAAGGATGCCAGTTAATTAAAACTCACCTGTATGCTTTTGATACCGGTGAGTTTTAACCATAAAGAATGTGCTTTTTCAATAAAGAAATTTTGAATTGTCTTATGATTATCTATGTAACAAAATCTTCCTGCCGAAGCCAACTCCGAGTTAACTCATAGTTGGCAGGCAATGTGTTGAATTGCTTTCTATACTAGCTTATTAGATTAACGTCCATTTGTGCTTGACAATGTAACTACAGTTTGACGATGTAACTACGCAGATGTTCGAACGTTTGAGAAATTTACCAACCTTCGCATGCGCCTAACGCTAACCAAAGGCGTTCGTCTAGACGTACCCCTCTGCTCACTTCCCTAGCACCCCACCCCGCAATACCCCATCGCTCGAGAGTGGGTTAAATGTTTTCTCCATATACTGTGCCACTTATGACAACACAACAAATATGCACTTCTCGAGCAACGCTGGAATAATGAGCTTAGCTAATTACCACAGTATAAATGGACGTCACACTTGGGTATCATGACAAGATGTACTGAGCTCGTCTCGAGACACAGCTCGATGCCGCACAGTTTAAGTGAACGCCGGGCTTAAGGGTATGCAAAAAAGCAGCTTTTATTAACACGCGACAAGTAATTTAGAATTTATGCTTTTTCCTTATTTTTTAATAATAACCGCCACGTTTCAATATTCCTAAAATACAGTAAATATATTAATACTTATCCAATTGAAACGCCATTTGCCGCAGTGCAAAACGCGTTCCAGGTACATTGACTATGAGGTTTGTCCAAAGATTTGGCTTTCGAAAACTACATTTTGTAGATTTGTGTACCGAAGTACAGGATATGTAGTAAATGCAAGGTACTAAGAACAGTGTAAATAAAAAAAGAAAACTGTTTTTAAACGTAGGCGGGCATTCTTTGATCGGGGTGTACGGTGTGCCGTCCGGCCGGTGTCGGAGATTTCCTGCTCGGTGAATCCAGCTCCTTGTATTTCCATCTCCAAGTTCCTTCTACGCTGCTCGCTATCAGTCACACGTCTCCGCATCCCTGCAAAAACATGGATACTTAAAGATCTGCTTCAAAAAAAATATTTCAAGCTATACTCAACAAGCACAAAGCCTTATAAGAATTTACGAATATAGCTTTAATCTGATTAAAAGTCATGTAAAGGCGTTCAGATTGTAAAGGTTATTTGCAATTTGGCTAATATTATTTTTTAGTGAGATAATTTTGTCGTATAAAGGTTTACTCAGATTTTCTTATATAACGAGCTAGTAATGGCTTCTCGACATTGCTCTATATGCGCTTATTCAGCTATGTTATACAGCGTTTCAGCTGTATAAGCCTTTTAGTTGAATAAGGGTGGTATAATCGCTATAAAGCATACTAATTTATAACCATTTTTTAACTGACAGCTGTCAGTTATAAAATGGTTTTTTTTATTTTTTTGTTTTTTTTTTATTTGAAAATTTGAAGAAATTGAGTGTTAAATAAAAGTTTTAGAAGTGTTTGAGCACGCTGCGCTATCTAGCGGTAGGTAGTAAGTCGTAAATAAACAATATCAGCAACATTTTACCAACCGCTAGATAGCGCATCGTGATCATAGCTTTTAAACTAATTAAAAAAACAAACTTTAAAAAAGAATTATTTTTTTTTCAAAAAAAAGTTTTTATTTTTCAGTTTTTTTTAAACTTTTTATTAAAAGTTGCTTACTTTGTTGTACTGATTCACCCACATAAAAAATGCCCATGCAGTAATAACACGCTGTATAGACGTTTATATGACTGCTATATTACTAGTCCTTGTGATATAGAGCCCCCCGCACACTTGACCACTAGTGGCGGCCACTAGACGCGACCACTAGTGGTCGCGTCTAGCCACTAGACGCGGCTACCAATCGCAGCCACTAGTGGCTGAGTTTCGACCACCAGTCGCCGCGCTCGGTCATCACTGTTGGCTAGAGTCTGTTCATTTCGTTAGTGTATTCGCAGAGGTCGAACGCATTTGTAAAATGGAAACTCTCTTGATGTCGTTATTGTCAATTATTATACGACGTAGGAAACGTCGCCGAACTGAAAACCATCGACGTCAAATTAATCGCCGTTACTGGGTTCATCCAATTCTTACTACTCGCAATGAACATAGACAACACAAATTGCTTTTTGAAGAATTAAAATGTCATCCAGATAAATTCTTCAACTATTTTAGAATGAGCGTGAACTCATTCAATGAACTACTTAGCGTGCTGCACGACGACCTCAAACATAAAGATACAAAACTGAGAAAAAGTATCTCCCCAACAGAAAGGCTGGCTATTACTTTAAGGTAAGCTATGATTGTTTTGTTTCGTTTATGTGTTTAGTGTGTATAGGAAGATCATGTTTACCTAGGATATACTGTGCAGTCTGTGCACTGAAGGAATGAAATCAAAATGAAAATTGTTTTTACTTATATTTAATTATTACTCAATCCTCAAAAAGATTTACAATAATAGAATCTTCTGACATAACAGAATTAATGCTATCAGATGCAGATGGTGAGTTTTCGGTAAACTCATTTTGATAAATTGTTTGAAATCCCATAGTAGTTGGACGCGGAGTTGATTGATTTAGTATGATATGAGCGAGGTTCTTGAAATGATGGCGTAAAATATCCATGGTGTTGATTCTGCGGTGTGCGCATGTACTGTTTATATTTTTTTTGTACCATCAGTACATCCGTTTGGGCATCCAATTTGAACTCACTGGGTATTTGTTTAAAGTGCGGCACTAAAGACAAGGCAAAGTTACGATCGGAGTCTTCTTCCTGCTTTTCAGAATTGCGAGATTGTAATTGTTCTGAAATACTATGAAGTATATCAGTTTCTGCCTGACTTCCTTCATTGTATTTGTTGATCGTTTTTGCCCTTTTTCTCCCAGTCGCATCTTGTCCTTCATTCGTTATTGGACTTAATGGACTACGTCCACGTCGTGTGTCAGCTACATTTATTAAAAAAGATAGTTGTTGATAATAAATATATGGCTTGCGGTTTGATGATGCTGATCCACTTTTGGTACTGGTTTGTTTTGAGTGTTCTCTTTTAAAACAGTCACGAAGACTTTTCCATTTACGCTGCAACTGGGCAGCTGAAACATTAAAAAACACATCAAAGATTTGAAATCTCAACAGCTGTTCTTGTCTTGTTTCAGGTATCTAGCTACTGGGTGTTCATTTGGTGACTTTGAATTCGTGTATCGTTGCGGCGCGTCAACCGCGAGAACGATTGTAAAAGAAACATGTAAAATAATCTATGAATCACTGAAAAATATCTGCGTACCACAGCCAACTGAAGAAATGTGGAGTAATATAGCCAAGGGATTTCAAGAATATGCTAACTTTCCGAATTGCTGTGGTGCAATTGATGGTAAACATATAAGGATTATTAAGCCTCTAGATAGCGGATCCTTATATTATAATTATAAACATTATTTTTCCATCGTACTACTAGCTGTATGTGACGTGGATTATAAGTTTACTTTTATTGACGTCGGCTCTTATGGGAAAGCTTCAGATTCCACTATCTACAAAGAATCGACATTATTCAAAAGAATGCAAGACCGATCCTTGAACATTCCTGCTCCAAAACCGATCTCTAATAGTTCTGGTCCTGTAAACTACTGCTTTGTTGGTGATGAAGCTTTTGGGCTTTCAGAACATATGTTGAGACCGTATTCAGGAAAACATTTAAACACTGAAAAAAGAATTTTTAACTATAGGCTTTCTCGTGCTAGGCGTCACATTGAGTGTGCCTTTGGTATATTAGTAAATAAGTGGAGAATACTACATCGACCATTGAATGTGTCGATAGATTTCGCCGAAGACATCGTGAAGGCCTGTTGTATTCTACACAACTTTGTTCGTCAGAGAGATGGATTTAATTTTCATCATACACTGATAGTACCAGGACTTCACGATATCGATAACTTCCACTTGCGAACTTATCGATCAGTAAACACTAGAGATATATTGAAAGATTATTTTATTAGCGACGAGGGCGCTGTACCTTGGCAAATTAGTAAAATATAATTTTTTTAAATAAGTCCTAAAATAAAAGTATACATTTACCTGCTTTGTTTTTTTCCGCTACATTTTTTTCACTAAAATTCGGAATGTATTTATGGCACAAATCTTCCCAAGCTTCGATTTTTTTCCCTCTGTAGATATATAATTCGGACCTTAAGTCCCAAATTGCGGGGCGCTCTTCAATGTCGGAGATAAAAAGATCTAAATCTAAATGCGGATCCATCGACATCGCGTACGTCCGTCCGGTGCGCTGCTGGCAGCAAGACTGGAACGCGGCGGCCGGGGAGAAGCCGGCGACTGTGGTCGAGTGTGCGCGGGAGTCGAGCGACTAAACGCGACCACAAGTAGCGAGCGCTCACCACTCCCGCAGCTTGTGGCTCGGACGCGGCCACTCGAACGCTCAGTCTGCGCCGATGCCATACAACATTTATGAAAAATCTCATCCGCAACTTGTGGTCGCGTTTAGTGGTCGCCACTAGTGGCCAATTTGTGCTACTTGGGTAGTTTTTCAAAATGGATGCTTGATTTTACTTTCCCGGCAGAGGGAAAGTGTTGTAAACGAGCATTTTTTTCCCCGAGATGATGGATATATACATTTTGACCCCCTCCTGAGATGGTTAAGACCATTTCTAGACTGAATTCTGTCTGTGAGTCTATGGGTGTGTGTCTGTGTGTATATGTGTGTGTGTGTGTGTGAGGGTGTGTGTGTGTGTGTGTGTGTGTGTGTGTGTGTGTCTGTGTGTATTCTATTGTGTGTGCAATAAAGTTTTTCAAACAAACGAACAAGCAATTCTATATAAGGTCTTATGTATATTGTCAGGTCTTATATACTTTATTACTTTTCAGTCAAGTTGCTGTTCAGGTATAGGTTACGCTATTGGTAGAGGATGCTGAAGTTGGAATGTGTCGATTACCTGCATTGCATGTCCTCTATGGCTGGGAGAAGGCACCATAGGGTAAGGTTGAACTGCTGATAAAGCCGGAGGGGTGCTAAAGTAGCCCCCAGGCCTTGGCTTCAGGTGGCGGTTATGCAGTTCCATGTGGACTATCTTCATGAATTCTATTTGAGCGGCTAGTTTTTGAATTTCCTCCTGAAATGTTTTAAGAAAAAATCTCAGTTTCACAAGCATACGAGGTGTGATCAAAATTACCGGACCACTAACCAGTAAATGTCTTAGTATATGGGAAAGGAAATATATTTTCTTGAGCAGCAAAGCGGTCGACTCTTGGACCAGTAGTAGGGCGGTGTCGACTACAACAGGCAAACCTGTCACCCCAGACTGGTATAACGATATATGATCGTTCTTTCAGCAGCGACAAGACAATCCACTGTCTAGCTATGCCAACATGCCCGACAGAGGCCAATGCCTTACGGCGAGGCACCGGGAAAGGTACCCAGCGGGCAGCCTCACCCCCTGTTTGGAAGGAAATCACCTTCAGGATACCTCCTGCCTCCTGACTGGTTAAAGGATCGAGGTCGCTTGCGCGGTCCTCTCCCTTACGTAGTAGTGATACGGTGTCTACCAAATTTATCGCGGACCACGGCATCCTTTGCCCGGCTTTCACCTGGGATAGGGTGGCTGAATGGTCGTTTCAAGAGCAGTTGCTGTAAGGTTGACAACTACCCCCGATCTATAGAAAACATTACTCTTTCCAGACGCCTCCGGCTGTTAGTCGGATTGCACAATCGATTGGCTGACGCCGCACGGTGCGCAAACCGAAGGTTGACTCCTAGGGGAAACTCGCCCACAGGCCAGAGTCCTACCCGGGCTCGCACTTCTGCGTGGAGGCCGCTGGGTGTTGACCCTGGCATTTGACCGACCCTAAACGCATGGGTCTTAGTGGCCAAAATGCAACAGGCCCTATCAGCTCCCAAAACACTCCTCAAAACTCTTAGAACAAGCTGCCTTAAAGTGTGGTGAATGCAGGAACAGTGAGCGTTTTTAAACTCACCTTCAGTTCTTCGTTTTCCGTATATAAATCCGGCGGTTCATCGGGTACCAAACCGACTCCATTCAGGGATAATGAGGCTGGAAGGGCAGCTCTTGCTTTTCTATCCCAAGTGTCGCCAGCACCACGCATCACTCGCAAAACCTGTGAAGTAAATAAATAAAAGTTTGGAAACTTCCTGATGAAAATATTTGGTTATTGCCAGACTTGTCCGTAGATGGTTTTTATTCATGGGGATGGTTTTTATTCATGGGCGCCGGCAGCAGGGTGCAAGGGGGTGCACTTGCACCCCTCTGTCGGGAAAAAAGTACATATAAAAGATTAAGTTTTTTTTAATTAAGTTTCTGTTTGGATAAAAATTTAAGCGTCTAGGTTGCTGTCCAAATTTCATCATCACCTTGTCATTGAATTTAGTATCCTCTACTCTTTTCTATTTTATTAGTTAATATTATAGTGTGTAGATGCAGATGCACCTCCCTGAAAGTAATCCTGGCGGCGCCCATGGTTACTATTGTTCGAATATGAAATAGCTGATGCGTTGATTATCTAGGTTACTAGTATCTCTAGCTCAATGCCCTGCTACGTTTTCGTAGCTAGGATTTTACTCTGAAATACAACAAATAGATAGCCCTCATAGTTCCAAACATTGATTAATCTTCTCTTATGTTCAGTAGCCCAATATATGGCGTTCTAAATACGCCTACGGTATCTTAAAATGAAATAATGATGCAATTAAAAACGTTTTTTTAATTAATACCTCTCATTATTTTAATATTATTTATATAAATATATCAATTTTAAGATGGTATACAGGTTTTATTACATAATAATTGAAGCTTTAATGTTTGAATAGATTATGGGTTCGATTGCGTTTCTTGAACTAAAATCGGAAATTAGTCCGTGTGAACGAGACAGGGCAATATGCTAGAGCGGAGTGTGAGATGACCGGTTGTCAGTTTTTCGCATTAAAACTGCCCGCCTAGGTCAAATCTTACACCGCACGAAATATGCTCGAATTTATTCAGACGAGTATAAGTTCGGCAGGTAGTATTTATCGACGATCGTTCGTTTCATATTCCGCTCTAACGTATTGCTCTGTCTCGTTCGCTTGGACTAATTTTAGTTTTAGTTAACAAAGTACCACAATCGGGCCCTATATATGTCATTCTAATCTCTCCGTGTTATTTCTATGATGTAATCAGTCTATATAAAAATGCGATAGATGGCACTAATAATTTAACATTATTATTGTAATTATTGGTTAAATGATGGTTTTTTTTAAATCAATCATTCCTTTATAAAAAACCATTGATTATGTTATAGATTGCTATTAGTTTCGTCAGACAATGCTATCAGCACCAGCATCAGCGTCAGACAATGCTGCATGTCGCCGGCGCAGGAGGGTTGCCAAAACATACTGTGACGTTGAACATTCTAGTACCATATATAATCAATGATTCAGGTTTGATGCAGATACAGTTGAAGTATCTTTATTAGTCATGGGTTACCCAAACGAAAGAGTCGATACAAGTTCGACTCTTGAATTCGTACTACTCAAGAGTTGTTGAATGCTGGAGTCTGCATAGAGTTGACTCTTACATTCGTTTGCTCATCTGCCTGAGACCCAGGTGTCGGTGAACAAAGTCAAACACTCAAGTTGCATGGCACGCTAAAGTTGCAAGCTTCATGGTATCGAACTTGTGTGGACTCTTTCGAATTCAAGAGTCAAACTTGTGTCGACTCTTTCGTTCGAGTCACCCATGACTAATAAAGATACTTCAATTGTGTCAGCATCAGTTTTGGCAACCTTTCTGCGCCGAAGAAGAAGTACAAAAACGTCGACTACAATGGTTCGGCTATGTTTGCCGAATGAACGATAATCGCTTGCCACGTAAACTTCTTTGGCGAGACCGTCCGACAGAATGGAGTATTCAGCGATCGGCACCAAAGAAAACATGGCTAAATAACATCAAATACGACCTTAAGAATCAATGATTATCGGCTAGGGATGCTCGAGACGTCGTTAAAAATCGTCAAGGATGAAAGCGAATCGCGAGATCCAGCGGCACCGACAGCAGCGTATTGGCTGCGAGGGCGACCCCCTCCTCAATCGCCGGCTACGGAATAAATAATAATAATAATGAATGTTTGCAACTATGAGTGCCTTCTATACGTTGCGTTCCTTAGTAGAATCCTAGCTGCCAAACCATAGTATGGAGTTGAGCAATCTAATATGCTATATAATCAATCTACAAAAATCCCAATCTACAAAATTGATACGTATTTGTTTAAAGTACTTACTTTTGGCCCAAACACAAGCATGATTGTGACCGAAGTGGAGAGTTGAGTTCGTATGAATCCAAGACCATACTTTATATCAGGGCCAGCCCGTGGAACAATCATTAAACTGAAAATTAAAATGTCTCTTTTGAAATAACATTTAACCTGTTGGAAGCCGGTCTTCGCGTGCAAAAAAACTGCATCGAATTTTTTTGGTCGATTTTGTAAATAAATACTAGCAATATTGTTTTTTCATGAATTCCCTCTTGTTACCTAATAATTAATCTTGTTAGTCATGTATATTATATAGGTATATCTACAATAAATACAAACGGAGCTGCCATGGAATTCACCGACCGGAGTCGGGCCCATCATAATACTATTTTTTACACTTCTGGGGGGTGAGCAGTGGATTCCGGACTTACGAACCGGCTGTGGTAGGTTTAGGACAGCTGTCTTGCCACATGTGAGCGTTCACCTTGCCACCCATTCACTCCCCCTTCGAAGCCATAGAATTTGAGATGCGCAAATCGCAGTTTTAGATAATTTTTCTAAGAAAGAGTTGATTATTTTTCTGGAAAGGCCAAGATCTTTAAAGAGGTGAAATAGAGATTTAGCTGGCAGGCCACGAGCGCCAACTTCCACCGCGTGAAGGTGAACAGTGAAGCCGTTCCGGGTTACGGCATTTGCAAGATCATGGGTATTTATTTAATTTGTACTCGTGGTCTTTTGGGATATTTGATTCCCATGGAACAGTTAATTCTACAATAAGAGCCACCTTCCGAGATAGAGAGTAAAGAGTTATATCTGGACGGAGGGCTGTGCATCCGAGACTTTCAGGGAATTTATACTGCTTAGAGACCGAATCAACCTCCAGAATCCAATCTGTAGCTTTCTCGATTATTGAGAAAGGTTTTGTAGTTAAATGTTTTTTGCCTTTAGAGCCATCCCGCACAAACTGTATTGGGGGTTTGGAGGATACTGTCAAACCCTTGTTGGCACGAGCCACTGAGAGACTAATTACCTCGCGAATAACAGCGAGAACTTTGTCATGGCGGTAAGTGTACCGTCCTTGATCTAAGGCCACCTTGCAGCCAGCTAGAATGTGTCTAGCTGTGCAAGGGGTATTGCTACAGAGGGGACAAGAACTATCCTCGGCAAAGCTCCAACGAGCGAGGTTACTGGGGTCTGGAAGTGTATGCTGAAAGGCATTCAAATAAAATTTCAGCATCTCTGGCGTCCAGTCATAGAGCATTACCTTCCAGTGCATTGGAGGCGGAATGCAAAAGTCCCCAATTGTTGTCCAATCATTCTGGCATTGAAGGCCAATAGCATGAGCCATACTCTTGCTGTCGTAATCTCCCCGCAAAAGAGACTTCTTCAAGTCCACGTCGCTCGTGGTTGTACTGCCATACCCCAGACCAGTGCCATTCTGGCTGATTCCAGTAAGGAACTTTTTGTGGAAGTCTACGCGGGCTTGTAGGTCATTTGAATCACTACGGCCACTTATTACGTGCTTCGATATTGCCGGATCTTTGGAATTGCACAGAATCGAATTTTTTGTTATTCTGGAGTTGGCGTAGAGCAGAGAGGGCAGTTTAAGCGCTAGCCCAAAATTTTGTTTGGACCTGAAGAGAGTCGAGGGGTCAGCTGGTTTGGCTAAGGACAGCCAGGATTTTAAACTAGCTGTCACCAGCGCATCTAGACGGGACAGTTGGGTTTTGCTAAAATCGTAAATAAGAAAGGGCCATAACAAATGTGACGTTAGATAATTGTCATAGATCCAGGCCTTACGAGGGCCAGAAATTAGCAAGGCATCTATTTTCGCCAGGCAACTTTTGAAATGCTCTATAACATGATCGCCCGAGACGTCTTTTCCCTGATGGGTGATTTTTCTGCCGAGGAATTTGAAATGATTGTTTGGGTCTATAAGGGAGATATTAGAGCCCTTATAGACCAATTTGGGGTCATAGGATGTAAATTTTGTGCCCATGCGGGCGAGTCCAAGGCAAAAACATTTGGATGGCTTCACTTTTATACAGCCTGACCAGTCGCAGAAAAGCTCCACTTTCTGTAATAGCAGGGAAAGCTGCTTGGGGCTTCTGGTGATGAAAGTTAGGTCGTCGGCAAAAGCGAGGCACGACGAGGTGTATTGGCCGTCTGTTTTAAAATGGTAGCCCCACTTCCTGTCAAACTGGGTCAGGCTTTCCAGCAGTATATTAAAAACTATATTAAAAATCGTCGGGGAGAGGCAACAGCCCTGAAATAATCCAATTGAATATGGTATAGAGCGGGTAGTCCATTCTTGCGTTTTAACATGGAAAGTCAGACAGTTGTAGTAGGAGGCTACATATATGGGGGCCGGCCGAAATGGCTACTTGCAGATCTGTTAACCGTTGCAAAATGCCTATAGGAATTGTTGGCGTCCGACCAGTTAATGCACTAATTCGAATGCTCCATTATTGTGACAATTTCTTATTTTACTAGGTCGGAAATTTATTATTGTTTGTCTTATTCCCAGTCATTCTCTGGATGACTGGGAATAAGACAAAAAAAAAAACTAAAATCATCGGGTGTTTAGGCGGAAAATTATCGTAAGGGACAACAGTCTAATACTTACTGGAAGGCTACCATAAGCATATTTACTGCTGTGATATTGTAGATAGCATACGATATCAATCTGGCTTCATTGTAGAGACTTTCAGCATGCCTGACACTATAGCATACTCTTATTCCCCAAAGAAGGAAGAACAATTCTCCTGAAATAGACATTTAACGAATTAATTCAAGGAAAATTACAGAAATGTATCAACAATACAATTGAAGGCTTATGAAGAGATTTAGTTACGAATTATTACTGTGGAGGGATATAAATATATAAAATACAAACAGAGCTGCCATGGATACTATATTGCATAATACTATATTTTTCATTTGAAATTCCATATATTTTGTTGCGGATGAGTTCAGAGTGAGAAGGTTGATGTTTTATCATACATTTTATGTAACTCACCGATTGCCATACTATGATCCCACCAGTTATAAGAACACTGCTTGAATTTTAACCCAAGACTATCTTCAATCTGAAAATTAAAGGAAATGTTTACTCTATAATTTAAAAACAATAAGAATGCAGCAGAAACATCTATTAAATAACTATGGCCAAGCAACTACACAGGAAAATATTTGAGCAGGTTAAGAGCACCTTTCCGCTACTGATACTCGAGTATACACTCCCCATCGAATGCTCTTGAGCGCTCAGCGGTTCTTGAGTTTATAACAATTATACACACAGACTACACTTTTTGGGGGCTTTATTTCAAAATTATTCAGAGATGAGGGCTTACAAAAACGGAAGTCATTTCAAATTCTGGGTAGTACACATTTGAGAGTAAAAACAATTTAAATTTCATAGTAAATGATGCAGATTCTACCTTATCCCTCCGCCATTCGCACTTCTGGGCCACCTGAATTCAGGCGCAATGTGGCCGGACAGGAACAGGTTTGAAAATAGCCGATGTTAACTACCTGTATTAAAAGCAGCTCTTCAAAGTAATTAATGACATAGATAGGGATGTTTATAAGGGAAAAAGTGTTTTTTTGTGCAAATAATTCGTTTAATAGTTGTAAAAGGATAAAAAACTAAAAGTAATCAAGATTTCAAAATATACAGACATAAATATATTCATTTTCAAACATTAACATTACATTTCAACATTCATTTCAAACATTCATTCATTTCTACATTTCATTTCAAACATTATAAGGTAAAATTCATTCATTATAAGGCTCTGAAATGCAATTAAAATCAGCTTTATTCTATCATAAAATGAATTAAATAAACAATTGTGATGAAATAAATAGAAAATACGCACTTAAAAATGTAGGAACATATCGGGCGCAATAAGCCAGGCCTTGTGTGACGCAGCTGCTCTCCACGGCGTCTGGTAAGAAACTGGTAGGAGGATTCAATACGTTTCCGCAAGACAGAAAGTACTGGGACCGCTCTGGCGGGGAGGGTCAAATAAATGTTTCCGACCTGTGCCTGTCAGATTAGGTGCGCTGGACGGAGGGTTAAACGCTGTCCTTATTGCGAAGCAAAGATATTATCGATGTAAAAGCTTAGAGATAACTTACATCTTCTGCATAAGGTGGCGCCGAGAGCGTCCACGTCCCCAGGTATACCAACATAACCAGCAACACTGGTGCCATCCACTGCAGTAGTTGCTTATCTGTTAATTTCAGCTTGTGCGCTGATTTCACTCGATATGTAAGAGATACCCTGTAAAAATAGATTCAAAAGTTGAATTACTCGTAAATTAATTGAATTAGTTGAATTACTCGTACATTAATTGAACTCGTGAATTACAACCGAACATATATTGTCTTTTATCATGAAACCTTTCAGTGTTATATCGACGGTCCCTAAGTATGTTTTGACTTCTCTTATGGCCAATCCAATACCATTGATTTTATATAGAAATATATTTATTGTCCGAAATTGTGGTGGTACATTAATGATGATAATCGTAAAATTATGTCTCTCACAATTACCTGTTATTATAACAGATTGACAAATTTACTTATCTTCTAATTTTGGAATTTTTTATTAAAAAATGTTATTATTTCACTGGTTTGCCTATAATATCTTAAAAAAATCTATAATAATTCGTAATGTTCATTGAATGGCCTGAAATAACATTAAAAAAAAAATAACATGAAAAAATCTAAACAGACCGGATAAGTAGCACTAACAGTAGAAGACAATTAATAAAAATAATTCACCAATAATATAAAAAATCAAAAATCAAGGAATAATTAAAAATCCGCCTATAAATACGAAATGTATGTAATTTAAAATGTGTAATCTTCCTAATTGAATTATTGTAAAAAAAAATGCATGCCCACAATATAATATTATGAGAAATATTCGTTTAACGTGTAAAAACTTTTTTCAATAAGCCATTTTTTCAACGCTGCGGTAAACCCTTTTTATTTTAATTCTTTGATATTTTCAGGTAGGTGGTTATAGATTTTTATTGAATTGTATAACACTCCCTTTTTAAATAGAGTTAAATTTGGCTTGGGTGCTTGTAGGTCATGTTTATTTCTCGTGTTATAGCCATGTTCAACATTGTTTATTTTGAAATACTGATCGTGGTTCCTTACACATTTGCAGGTTTCTAAGATGTATATCCACTATGTTAACAACTATGATACTATGTTAACAACTAACCATACTATGTTCCACTATGTTAACAAATTGGTGTGTACGCCGTCTTAAAGAATGATGGAATCCCACAGCGGAATCCTACAGCAGAATCCCAACAACTGTCAATTTGCCTCATTTTGTAAATAGCCATATATTTATTTTATGCTAAGAAATCCATGAGGTAAGTATTTATGTATATTACTCAATAAATATAAATACAAACGGAGCTGCCATGGAATTCACCGACCGGAGTCGGGCCCATCATAATACTATTTTTTACACTTCTGGGGGGTGAGCAGTGGATTCCGGACTTACGAACCGGCTGTGGTAGGTTTAGGACAGCTGTCTTGCCACATGTGAGCGTTCACCTTGCCACCCATTCACTCCCCCTTCGAAGCCATAGAATTTGAGATGCGCAAATCGCAGTTTTAGATAATTTTTCTAAGAAAGAGTTGATTATTTTTCTGGAAAGGCCAAGATCTTTAAAGAGGTGAAATAGAGATTTAGCTGGCAGGCCACGAGCGCCAACTTCCACCGCGTGAAGGTGAACAGTGAAGCCGTTCCGGGTTACGGCATTTGCAAGATCATGGGTATTTATTTAATTTGTACTCGTGGTCTTTTGGGATATTTGATTCCCATGGAACAGTTAATTCTACAATAAGAGCCACCTTCCGAGATAGAGAGTAAAGAGTTATATCTGGACGGAGGGCTGTGCATCCGAGACTTTCAGGGAATTTATACTGCTTAGAGACCGAATCAACCTCCAGAATCCAATCTGTAGCTTTCTCGATTATTGAGAAAGGTTTTGTAGTTAAATGTTTTTTGCCTTTAGAGCCATCCCGCACAAACTGTATTGGGGGTTTGGAGGATACTGTCAAACCCTTGTTGGCACGAGCCACTGAGAGACTAATTACCTCGCGAATAACAGCGAGAACTTTGTCATGGCGGTAAGTGTACCGTCCTTGATCTAAGGCCACCTTGCAGCCAGCTAGAATGTGTCTAGCTGTGCAAGGGGTATTGCTACAGAGGGGACAAGAACTATCCTCGGCAAAGCTCCAACGAGCGAGGTTACTGGGGTCTGGAAGTGTATGCTGAAAGGCATTCAAATAAAATTTCAGCATCTCTGGCGTCCAGTCATAGAGCATTACCTTCCAGTGCATTGGAGGCGGAATGCAAAAGTCACCAATTGTTGTCCAGTCATTCTGGCATTGAAGGCCAATAGCATGAGCCATACTCTTGCTGTCGTAATCTCCCCGCAAAAGAGACTTCTTCAAGTCCACGTCGCTCGTGGTTGTACTGCCATACCCCAGACCAGTGCCATTCTGGCTGATTCCAGTAAGGAACCTTTTGTGGAAGTCTACGCGGGCTTGTAGTTCATTTGAATCACTACAGCCACTTATTACGTGCTTCGATATTGCCGGATCTTTGGAATTGCACAGAATCGA
Organism: Micropterix aruncella; assembly: GCA_944548615.1. NCBI lineage: Eukaryota > Metazoa > Arthropoda > Insecta > Lepidoptera > Micropterigidae > Micropterix > Micropterix aruncella. The sequence continues at coordinate 22,038,331 of OX155963.1, forward strand.
ATTTTTGGTTATTCTGGAGTTGGCGTAGAGCAGAGAGGGCAGTTTAGGCGCTAGCCCAAAATTTTGTTTGGACCTGAAGAGAGTCGAGGGGTCAGCTGGTTTGGCTAAGGACAGCCAGGATTTTAAACTAGCTGTCACCAGTGCATCTAGACGGGACAAAAATCGCCCGTTATAAACCACTGTAAATAGTCAATCGCTTGAGGTTTATTTCAGTTTGTTGAATATGACATATGTTTCTCTTTAGTAGGCTGTATATGTTTGCATATTATATAAATAAAGACTTTGTAATATTTTCAATTTATATTTTTAGATAGCCTGCGATGATACCCGGGGGTCTCTTCGCTATCCCCCAGGGGTCGCAACCCACTGGCTGAAAATCGGTGGTCTATTTAAATATTAAAGCACGTAATTATTATGGACTGAAAACTGTATACCAAATTAAAAAAATACATCTTTATGTAAGCAATATTAAAATAGTAAGAGCTACGATTTCAAAATTCGTTTGTTGTTATATTATTATTTCATATTGTATAGGCGTGTTTAGAGCGCAATCTACTGTCCGCCGCCATACTGTTATACCACTAAAGTTGCCATATTGAATATAATAATAGAAGATCAATGAAGTTTTAAAACTATGACTATACGCTGCGTTTCGTAGTAAAATCCTGGTTGCCAAATCATAGTATGACGTTGAGCAATCTTATATGCTATTTAATCACTGTTACTATCTTAATTTAGTGATATATGGCGTCTAACCAATAAACCTGTCCATTCCCAAAAAGCTTTTATATGTAAGTATAATTATATATTTTTGGACAAATGTGCAAGTAAAATGCAGACCAATTTCTGAAATATTAAGTTTAATTCCAGCACCTTTGACAGGTTAATAACACTTGTAAAATTACCTCCACGTTTTCATCAGGAGTGCAGTGTAGGTTATACAAAACCCCATATGCCTCGTCCACTTAGTTGCTATGCACGAGTACATGTCTAATACTGGAAATATTGCAGCTAGCTGAAATAGAAAAAAATATTATTATTATTAATATTATTTATTCTGGACAGACAGCTTTTAGTCTGAGAGGTAGTGACAAAAAAGTGCAAGAGTTTTGTAAAAGCTGATACTTGCAGATCAGACAGTATTTTGGCCATAGAATGCTGGGGTAGAGTCAGCAGGCCAGATTCCGGGACACCTGGCGCTAGCGTACTTGGAAAGGTGTAATTTTGATTAGTACCCCTAAAGTGTTTTGGAGAAGACAAAAAATCATCAGTAGGCAGTGGATGCAATACAGAACTGGAAACAAATGGTCAGACTGCTTAGTAATAGAATGCATGGCGTCAGCACTACTCCATACATGTCACAAATATGAAGTCTATTAGATTGCGCGGTACATTAGACCAATGCGTAATGGTTACCAATAAATAGTTACCGGCGTATTTGTAGGGACTTAATTTTTTGTGACATGTATGGAGTAATGCTGATGCCACGCATTATATTGTTAAGCAGTCTAACCATTTGTTTCGAGTTCTGTATTGCATCCACTGCTACTATTGAATTTTCAGCTTTTCTAAAATACTTTGGTGTATTCATTAAAATTACACATTTCCTAGTACGCCAGCGCCAGGTGTCTCGGAGTCTGTCCTGCTAACTCTACTCCAGCATTCTATGGCCAAATTACTGTCTGATCTGAAGTCTGAGCTTTTACAAAACTCTTGCACATTTTTGTCACTGGCTCTCCAACTATTTGGCGGTAGGCCCAGATCAGATCTTGTAAAGCTAGTCATATTATTATACAATGTTAACAAGTTTTTAGATACAAATTGAGTCTGTTTTTAAATTGTTCGACAGAGCTTGCACGAATCACTTCAAATGGTAGTTTATTCCGTTTGTCCCCTATTCTATTTTGCAGAACGTTCTAAAGAGGATTAGATTAAAATTTTGCACCACTGAGTTTTTTGCTGTGACCTCGAAGATTTGTGTTGACATTGGGCTCGATTGCGTTTCTTCGTGAACTAAAATCGAAAATTAGTTCGTGTGAACGAGACAGGGCAATACGCTAGAGCGGAATGTGAGATGAATGGTTGTCACTTTTTCGCATTAAAAGTCAAAAATCCACAGCTCACCCCCCAGAAGTGTAATAATAGTATATGATGGACCCGACTTCACTCGGTGAACTCCATGGCAGCTCCGTTTGTATTTTATTTTTATTTACAAGAGACAAATCTGAACTTAATATATTTAATGTACCCGAGTCATTTTCATTGACATAGTGCACTGAGACATCAGAGTTTATTTAGGAACAGATTTGGTCTTAATAAAAAAAAAAACCATTTTGCAATTACCTCTAAATACATGATAGCACATCCCAAAAGTGTTATTGACAGGAACACCGGACTTGCCACTCGGAATACTTTTGCTCTTCTATGTCTTCTTGTGTACGCAGCTAGCACGACAGTTAGAGATGCGCACCATACAGATATAGCCAACAGGGATATCCTGAAAATGGCAAGGAAAATCACATGAAATGTTGTTATATATGAAGAGAGATGCACATGGCTGACAAAAATAAAAACCCAACAAGTAAAAATATGAAAAAGAATAAAAAACACGATCGCCACCACAGAAAGTGAACTATTTTATTTATAATTATCATTATTATGGTTTTATATGAAATATTTGTGGTTTATATATAATATATACATATAGGTATATTTCCGGAATGTACTCAATAAGGCCTTCATTTGTCTCTAAATACGATACATTTATGTTAATTAATTGACATTTGGACATTTAGACAACTACTTACTGTTAGGGACTGAGCAAATTTAAGCGGTGGCTGAGGTGCGGGGACCGGCATTCGTAGAACATGCGTTCTTTCATTTGTGTACATGCCTATACCTATTGCTGTCGAGTAGCACCGGGCGAGTGGTCACAGAACTAATATCTGTGGTGGGGAGACCGAACACCGGTCTCCGCACCTCAGCTACCGCTTACATTTAGCTCAGTCCCTAACTGGACTTGATACTTGGCACCCTACCCTATGACACTCGGGATAACAACGATTTTAACAATACCACATACTTTTAAATCGGTTTAAGCGTTTAGAAGTTATGTTGGAATAAAGAAACAAAAAATATACATAGATAACCCTGAACTGATTACACTTCTTTTTTGTTGGGCAGTCGTGTAAAAATAGGATATCTGGCAGCATAAAAAAGCATTCCATATTTTAAATTTAAATTTATTTTATTGTGATTGTGGTGTAGTAATATAAAGTTTTACAATTATCCAGTGCCGCACAACCTGCCTTTTAGGCGTACAATATTTATTTATTCATTTTTTCATTATGTGCTGTTTACCGTTGTGCATTATGTTTCATTATGTGCTTTATATATGTGCTGTTGACCATTGAGGCGTTCCCTCGTTGCAAGCCAACCCTGGGTGCCGCAGTCCATGGTGAAACTTAGAACGAGTTGTCGTAATTGAATACATATACAAAATTTTGTGTCTATGCTGTTGACCGTTGAGGAGTTCCCTCGTCGGGAGCCAACCCTGGGTGCAGCTGCCATGTCATGATAAAATTTAGAACGGGCTATAATAACTGAATGAGTGTACAAAATTTGGGGTCTCCCTGCTGTTGACCGTTGAGGAGTTCCCTCTTAGGGAGCCAACCCAGTGTGTAGAATCAGGTCATGCTTACCATAGAAATAAATGAATTGTCATCGGAATTGAACCAACATGTAAATTTTCAATTTCATATGATAATATTTAAGGAGTTCCTTCAATTCCTCATGGATCCCATCATCAGAACAGGATTTTCATAAAAATGGGACCAATCTGTAAGTATATTCTTTTGAATAAAAAAAGAATTTCCCAAATCGGTTTGTAAATGGCAGAGTTCTGAGGTAACAAACATTAAAAAAAAAAGGATACAACCGAATTGATAACCTCCTCCTTTTTATGAAGTCGGTTAAAAATAATACCTAAATGGCCAATTGTAGTCTGCCAAACACGGCTCTGGTCCTCGACATGTTTCACATCCGGGTTGGCATTTCTTGCATGAGAAAGCATATCCCCAGTTGTCCACGCTGCTGGTTTCTCTCTCCTGGTATGCAACTGGAAGTTAAAAATGATCAAATTATTAGAAAGAATGAGCAGTGCATGATTATAACATGACAGGACTTCAGGTCTGTTTACAATGGGCTGATTCAGTGGCGTAAGTAAAAAAAAATGGCCTCAGTGCAAAATCGAACAAAAGGCCCCCTCCCCCTACTTATTTACAATCATTATGACATATAGTATGTAATTACTATACATAGTACATTATATATTTATATTGTAACTACATTATAAATTGGCGTTTTATTTAGGGATCAACAAGTTCCCAAGAACTTCAGCGGGACACAAAGGATCTCATAAAAACAGTGTATGCTAAGAATGTATGCTAAGATAGGCTCAATGGGCCCGAGCAGGAATTCTTTGGGAGTAAATGGGACTGGCCTGAAGATTCCAGAATATCGGAGCAAAGCCAAACTGATCATCGGTATGGATAACTACCGACTGATAGCACAGCGAAGTATCGTATGGGGACCACCAGGGTTGCCCACCGCCACCCGGAGCTTGCTCGGATGGACGATCAGCGGCCAGGTGCAAGGGAAAGCGAACAAAGCGGCTGTGTATCACACGCACATGGAGGAGTCGGTAGATCAGTTCGTCACCGACTATCTGCGTGCGGAAGAGGCAGATTCACAATGATTTATCTTATATTTCTATTATAATAAATCATTCATAAACATTCTAAGATAATCTTTTATGCCAAGAATGTAGGCAACATAAGATTAAATAAACAATTAAAAAACGGATATACTGCATGTAGTTTGTAGCACCCGACGTTTTGGCAATGTTGCATTCACCGTTGTCCAGGGTAGACTGAAGTGCTATCAGTTACCATTCAGTATAGTTTTGAGGGTAGGTGGAAAACAGCTGCTGTTACTATGCACTACGCAGATTATAACGCTGATGGGACGGCATGTGTGAATTTAAAAAAATGCCATTTCCGAATTTTTAATTTTGACACTCGCTGTACGTGTTTTGCGTGTTTGCACTTGGCAATCAGCATTTAGAACATTTTAAGAAGAGGGTTCCACATAGTAGAGTTCGAAACCTTCGTCTCTATGGGAGTTTGGGGTTCTTTTTCTAATTTAATGGCTTCCCGGATCTTGAAGGGAAAGTAAAATGGTTCCTTGGATAGCACAGTGTTTTTCAACCTTCTCGAGATTATGACCCCTTTTTGGCCAAAAAAATAAAACCGATATTACGCGACCCCGTTAGACTGCTTTCTCTACCACAGCTGTAAGAATCCAATCAATAAAGTTTTGTAAAAACAATGGCGAAAACCACATTAATTTTGGAATTATTGCAGTATAGGAACCTTTCTCAAAAATCGAAAAAATAAAGAAATACTAATAGATTCGATCATTGTAATGCTAAATGTGAAAGAAAAAAGCTTCAGTCGCGTAAAATTTCCAGACCAAATTTACACACAAAGGAAAAAAAAGTTTTTTTATGCTCAGTTTTTAAGCTTGTTTTAAAAAAACTAATCTAACCTACGGCCAAATAGGTATTTATGTATTATTTATAAAAAACTAACTTAACCTACCGAAATGTATGGGTTTGGCGCTTCTTTGAATGCCTATATCTCGCTTATTTATTTAGACCGAATAAAGATTATTGCAGATTCGGAATCAGCGTGTTGAACATAGTCTGGTGACGTTAGAAAATCCACAATCTAGAAGAGGTTCCTATACTGCAATAATACCTTAATTTTAATTGTTTTTCACTTTTGAAGCTGTACCAAACTGTTTCCATCTTCAATCAACATGAAGTTTTATAAAAGCAATAGCAAAAAAAATAATAATTAGTATGGTTCGCTTCCAAAGATGTAAACGTTTGCATAAAAAAAAAAAGTTATATTTTTTATTTTAATTTTTAATAGCTTGCGACCCCCGGGGGTCTTTTTGTGAGCCCTCCAGGGGACGCAACCCACTGATTGAAAATCACTGCTTGGGATGGAACAATGGGATTTTTAAACCGCACCCAGTGGTTTGTTCCTCTATTTAATATGTGTACAGATCGGTGATTTTCTGTCTGAAAGTTTTTCACAGCCTTAATGTCGACTATCAGTCGACTCGCTATGAGTCGCTTTATTTGTCCAACATAAGCCAACACACAACTGCACTCTGTTTTGTACACACCTAGGGTTTGGCATTGGTATCACATCCTTTACAGACCTCTGAGGCCGATGTCGGTTTGAAGATCGTTTTAATATCGTATTTTTACACTTACACCTTACTGATTCGATCTGCCACGCCTTTTATGCCGATCTGCCACACTCTGCTCGGTTTCTTCCACATTAGATAGTTTGCTTGTGTCATGATATCTTCCGTATCCATTTTCCTGATCATCTTTTGTGGAAAATAGACAGGCGTCGCGTGAATCGCGAGCTCTAACCTTGCAGCAATTGTGAGCGAGAATCCTAGAAGCGTAGTAGCACTAGAGATAGTTTGTCTTCGTATATATCACTGTTTGACAATAAATCGCTGATAAAAAACCCGGAACTTTAGTTTCACTGATTGAAGGGCCTCCACACCGTTAATCTCGCTGGTGAAAAGCAAATATAATCGGCGAGGAATTGAAAACAATCTTATCAAAAGCGCAAAATAAACTTTCCCGCCTTACGAGTTTTGACTTTGACATTTGTTTCGTAGTTAGTGCTGATGTCTTTTGTGATAAGATTATCGTAGGTACGATTTGGATTTTTTAGTGTGTGGATGAAGGTAGCATTGGCGGTCTGCAGTGTTGTAATAAAATGGCTATCCCGACAAATTTTTTTCAGCTAGACAGTTGGATGTTGTTATATAAGATAGACGTTAAGTTTTATGTCTGATATTTCGAAGCAGATATATGAAACAGTCATCGCCAAGGACGTATTCGGGGGTGGAGGAAGGGGGCACAGGGGACGCGTCTCCCTGTTTTTTTTCTGTTAAAAAATAAGGTCGAGAAAAAATTGATAAGCAGGGAGAATCCGCAACTTATGTACCTACCTATGTATTTTCGTTTCTTTGTATGGGCAAATTCAAGTTTGGTGGGTGCCGTGCGCGTTATTTTAATAAATGTTCCCCCCGAAACTAAAGTCTGGATACGTTCCTGGACATCGCAGATTCGTTCAAACCCCATTACCATATGAAACAGACATCTTAGTTTCTCCAGATACACCCCAATACCACAAAACTTGTTCAACCTACGAAATCCTAGGTTGTCCTAACTAGTCCAACCTACATTTTTATAAAAACTGTTAGCAACATTTTAAGAAAAATAAAATAAAAAATAAAATAAAAAATAAAAATAACATGTAATAATGTCTTTATTTTATAAAATCGGTTACTAAATTGGCAGCTCCTACTGCTCGTTTCGCGACCAACTTTATTTGCTTGATTGTCATAACAAATCAAAGTTTACAATCGGCAGGTGTCGCTAAACTGGACTTGTTCAAAATTCCATATACATATTTTATGATATTGGCGAATAAGTAGTAGTTGGTATTAAACACATTTAACTGATATAACGTTTTATGTAACTTTTATCGTACTGTTGCATTTTACGCACAAGAAATGACACCAGGCAATATTAATATTTTCATATTAAACGTTGCCAACGTTGTACATCGTTCTTATGTATTAGGGGTGTTACTGCATTAAAATAATACATTTGTTTTATTTTTGCTTATTGTAGTTTGTTATATTTGTTAAGGCTGTGAGTTAGTCATAGGGTGGGATTATAGCCTTCGTTTTAACAAACACCTAAATTATTGAAATACTAAGTTTATAATGTAGGCAGGTATAAAAAGGCAACTAGGTAACTAATAATTTATGTTATTAATATCTATTAGGGGCCATCCACATAGGTATTATGTAATCACGTTTTTGGGTTTTTCAAACACCCCTTCCTCTCCCCATGTCAACAGACGTAATTAGCGGCCTGAACCCCGCTGCCCCCAGATTACGGCACCCCCCCACAAATTTTATTTTATTTTCTCAACAGAAAACAAAAGAGTACATACTTACAAAGTTTACAAATAAATAGGAAATTTAACCGCACGGTTTGAAATTTTGAATGCTGTTATCTCAGAATACTTCCTGAATTTGTTAGACAACTTTTTCATCCACTCACCCAGGGCTGGATTTAGACTTGATAAGACCCTAAGCTATTTGAGATATGGGACCCTTTGTGAGATATTTAGTATACATATATGACAATTGCTCACTCGGATTTTTTTGTCCCCTTCCCCCCCCCCCCCCCCCAAGACAGTGGGGATTCTTGATTTTTTCGTGCATTTGGAGACCCTTGGCAATTTAAAAAAAAAATACATGCCCTCGACAAGCGATCCATTGAATCCTTCAGGGTTCGTTATGGAATAATAGCCCTTCCTGCATTTACAAACATAAGATCCTCGGGTCCATCCGCTCCTCAAATTCGCACCGATGCTCTTTGTGCGTCTGTATTCACACTGCAAAGGAATAATAAATGTAATTTAAAAAAGGAAAATACGGATTAAAGTGAATCAAACAGCGGCAAAATCAAAAGAATGTAGCCGTATCCCGAATATGCTCTTCTTCGTTTTCTTTGTAGCTTTATATTTCCCACATTTTAAAATATGCCTGTATATTAATTTATATTGGCTCACTATAATTGCTCGCAACATCCACACACGACATGAATATGCTGCTACAAAGTGTAACGCCTAAAATGGTATGGAATTTAATTGGCAAGCTTAATTGGACAGTTTCTGGGGCTCAATGCATTTCTTAATTTTTTTCTTTAAACTTCGTTCTTACAGAAAATTTGCACTTAAAATTTAAAAAAAAAAGCAAACTAGTGACTTGTGGTTTCATAATTAATAGCAGTTCTTATCGAAAAAAAACTATTACACTAACTAGTACTCCCAAGCAGTACATAAGTTTGTATTAATGAAACCCCTCTCCTATCCATACCCCCCCCCCTCCTCAACTCGCCCAACTTTTCCCATCCCCCCAGTTATATCTCAGTGCGCCACTGCAAGATGTTGTATCATTCGATTTTAAGGCTCTTTGTTGTCCTCGATATTTTTATCTCTCCGATAGATTTCGGTCAAAAAGGAATATGGAGGATACTCCATATTCGGATACTGATTACGAAGAAGAGACTGAGAATATAGTATTCGAAATACAATTATAATAATACGCTTTATTTGATCAAACGAATCGGCCGACTTATTGCGCTTGAGCAATATCTTACAGCTAACCTTAACGTAATGGGACAACATGTTTTGGCGGTAAAAATAAAATAAACTATTAATAAACTCAATTGATAAAGGCAACTCATATGGAATGTATTTCAGTTAAAAAAATAAACATAATAAATAAAATAAATCAATAAACCTATAATAAAGAAGAGAAGGGGGAGGGAAAGGGAAAGAGGTAATTTTTATGAGCAGGAGTTCAACTGGTCTTTGAGCCGGTATTTAAAATAATACAAATTGGGTGCTGTCTCCATGTATGCGGGGAAAACATTCCAGAGACAGGCTCTTTAAACGGAGATGAGTGAGAGTAGAAATCACTGCTTTGACTAGGGATCGGGAGCAGTAAGTTGTCTTCACATCTAAGATGGCCCGAATGGCTGATAGAGCGGTAAACCTGCTGATCAGATAGCGAGTGGCTTCCCCCAAGATTCTGTAGAGCAACTAAAGCAGTCGACTACAACGGGCGAACCCGTCACCTCAGGAAGTTTAAACGATATTAATCGTTCTGTCTCCAGTGAGGTGACAGCAGAAGACTTAGGAGGAAACAGTCCATCGTCTAGTTACGCCACACGCCCGTAAGAGACTAACGCCTTACCGCCAGGTTAATCATCCAGCGAACCGACACTCGCACTCTTACTTACTCCGGTCTCCCGACTGGTTGCGGATTCGAGGTCGCTTGCGCGGTCCTCTCCCTTACGTAGCGATAAACGGTGTCTACCGATTCTATCACGGACCACGAAATCCTTAGCTCGGCTGTTCACCCGGTATCGGGTAGCAGATTGGTCGTCTCAAGAGCAGCTGCCGTAAGGTGAACAACTACCCCCGCTCTATAGGAGACATTACTGTTTCCAGACTCCCCTCGGCTGTCGACCAGAATGCACAATCGATTGGCTGACGCCGCACGATGCGCAAACCGTCCAGTAGCACCCGATGATTGACTCCTAGAGGAAACTGACCCGAAGACCAGAGTCCTACCCTGGCTCGCACTTCTACGTGGAGGCCGCCGGATGGGTATGACCGACCCTGAACACATGAGTCTTCGTGGCCAAACTGCAACAGGGCCCATTAGCTCCCATTCTGTAGAGCAAAGAGAAGACTGTGTATCTTTCTTTTCCTGGGTCTTCAGCCAGTGAAGTGCCGTCTGAGCGCCGTATAAGGCCATACTTTGTTAGGCCATATACATTTAAAGCGAATGCAAACGCTTCGCAGTTTTTCAACTCTGATGACTAGATCTTCCGACATGTCGAGAAATGCGATATATGAAAAATTTAGGAGAGGGACCAGATAATATGATAATATGAAGCTGGAGGCAACCAGCACCAATATGGTCATTCTCTTTCAGCTCAAAGAACAGTCCCTCTGTCTCCAGACACAACTATTGGGGGAGGGGGAAGGGCAAGGAGATGTGGGGGGGGGGGGGGGTCGACAGACTATCACCAATAAATACGAGCAGGCAAGGGGACACCAGTCTCAAAAACTTTTGATTTTCCAAAAAATAAACGAGGACGGACAAGAGATCGATGTAGCCGAAAGCAGCAGTTTGTTAATTCTGGAGTGATGATGACATCGAATGGTGACACAATTTTAATAATAATAATAATAATAAAACTCTGAAAGGCGAGCTTATTGCCTGTAGGCCTTTTCTTAAGAATAAAGAGTTATTATTATTATTATTATTAAAATCGTGTCACCATTCCAGAATTAATAATTTGCTGCTATCGGCTTCATCGATCTCATGTCCGTCCTCGTTTTTTTTCAGTAATAAATTTTCAGTAATGGAGAAAAGAATAAAAAGAGTAGACTTACTTGAGTTGTTTCGTTGTGGCATTTGTGAGTGCCGTGAAATGACGCAATTTGATTCGCCTCCATTTTCGTAAAGCTAGCCTCGCACTGATTGACTTCTAATCCTGAGATGTCCACGTCCAATGAGATGATTCCTTTTAATCTGCAGCAGAAACAAATTAAATACATTTTTCAGAGCCACTCATTGAAAACCGTTCATTTTCCACCATCTCATGTCGTGAAAGGAAGTCTAGTATGTAGTGAGGTCATTGATACTGTAATATTACTGATATACAGGGGGAGTCGCATAGTATCAGATACTTACGTTTTTCTCTCAGTAACTCTTGTTTTTCGTGACTTAAAAAAAATATAATCAGTGCATTAAGTTTTGTACCATTTTTTTTCACCATTTAACCTATAATTTTGTTTCAATTTTATAGTCAATCTTAAAATAGTATTCTCATTTTGGACGTTGTCTGGTATTATCGGACAAAAACGTATGAAAATTATTTCTATGATTTGCCGGTCAAATAATGCTATTTGTTAAAATAGTTTATGGGAAACTTATGTTAATTGATCAAATTATCATACTGTAAGATTTTATAGACAATAAAATAATATAATTAGTAGAAAATAATATAGAAAAGTCTACTTTCGCCTATTACCTAAAAATATCTGATTGCATCGGATGAGTCCGTTAACAGACGACTATTTATACTATGTGCTCGTAAAATAATTAATATTTCACAACTAATATACTTTTTATTTCATTATATGTTTAACACATTTTAGGATTGAAATACATATTACTGAAAGCAAAGAACCAAAACAAATACTTTTCACAGTAATTAAGTAATCTATGTAACTACCGGAAATGACCTAATATTTCGAAAAATTAAGTTTTATATGCAAATCGATTACCTGCGGTTCAAACATAATTCACATGTTTGTTATATTATTCTTACAGAAGACCGATAGTTAAAACAAATTATTAAAAACTTATTTTATATTAGACAAAAATCAAGCGTCTATTTTTTTTTGTTTTAATAATCGATTTGAAAATCCGATCAGCAGTCGAATCCGATCAGAGAGCGTTTTTGGTCGAAATATTTCTTTTTCTAGTAGGTAGTGTTGGGTCAATCGACTAAATTTTTCAATCGACTAATCAATCAACTGATGGAAAACGATTTTTTCAATACTAGAAAATGTCCGGTACTATACGACTCTTCACGCGTTGTTTACATAAGTCGATACCAACCCTTTGTTAGTTGGTATTGGAACTGTGTAAGAAACTAGCCACTTTACTAATTGGCAGTTGTAATATGGATAGGTCCACCATCCCGCTGCCGAAGATACTGATGGAGAAGGTGGCATAAACTTCGGCGATCGTAGAGCACCGTCTAGAGTTGCTTCTTCGTACCTGTGAAAAAGGAAAACAAATATAATTGTAAACTCTATTAATGTCGTTGTAGGTACAAGTCGTATTTTCGCTTCCTGAAAGATTTCCTAGCAGTTTGTAAAAATAATCAAATAAAATGATAGATTTATTGTTATATTTATTATGAAGTTTTTGAGTTGATACACAAATTTTAATACTTCAATTTAGGGAATTGTGACTTTTGTTGGCTAAGGAGTAAGGATAATATAGGAATTAATTAGTACGATTATTACTAATACGTAAAAATCGTCCCTATCACATACTCGTAAGTGTTGCCAATTTAGAATATTTTATGCTAAATTTGGGGGGGCGCCAGTTTTGCATGCGGCAAACTTGAACAAATGTCACTTTTGACAGCTCAAATTTGTTGAGGGCAGATTTGCAGGAGGCAACCTTGCAGGCGGCAACCTTGCAGGCGGCAAACTTCAGTACATCAAACTAAACATTATTAAGTTTTTCTGTTAGGTTAGGTTAGGTTAGGTTTTTCTTTCCCTAAAATCGAAGTAAACATTAAAAAAAATGTTATAAGTTTTTCTGTTAGGTTAGGTTAGGTTCTCGAAACGTCAGTTTGACATTTGCAAAACTGCCTTCTGCAAGATTGCCTTCTGCAAAACTGCCGCCTGCAAGAATGCCGTCTGCAAGATTGCCGTCTGCAAATTTGCCTTCTGCAAGTTTGATGGGACCCCTAAATTTGGCATATTTTATTCTTGTTTAGCATATCTTTTTAGCTATTAGCATATAGCATGTTTATTTGATACATTTTTATAAAACATGAAAAGAATGTAAATCACAATCTTTCTTCTAACAAAAGCCGATGTCGATAAAAATATGTCCATGTTTTTCCCCAAAAAGCTTAGAACACCGTGTTTATGACTTTTATATTCGAACTACAGTGATTGTTTAATGCTCGCTCCAAACATTGACGAATGTTGGCAAATATTGCTAATGGCCCACACGTTGGCGAATGTTCGCGTTACAGATTAGGTAACGTATAAGATGCGGATTTAAAAAAAAAAAAAAAAGAGATCCAGCTGACAGCTCGGAGCTGTCAACTTTAGAAGGGGGTGCGCAAAGTGCGCAAGCGCGGCTCGCAGGCTGACAACCACAGCTCATATTTGGTACGGTGACGTTGGCTTATCTGTCATAGGAGTTTTCCATATATGTTTCCTTAGTAATTGTTTACACCAATTTGGACACGAACATTCGCCAACGTATCGACACAGTTGGTATGGAGGGGCCATTAGGTGGGAGCGAGTTGGCACCACTGTGACGTCAGAAAATGTATGGGAAAGAGCGATAGGGACATAGGCGATGCGGCCAACACTGGCCAATGTGTGGAGCGGGCATCACGCAAAAGTCTTTTTTGAGCTCTTTTAGTACTTATTTGTGTACACGAGCGTAGCCGGATCAAGTCGCCTAGTTGTTAATAAGCATTTTAAATTAAATTTACATATAATTTGTCACTAAAGTAACATAGCATATTTTTTTGGCATATTTTGCAGGGTTTACCATTTTTTTTACACCAGCTTAGCATAATTTGGAGAAACCTGGTGGCAACACACGTCCCAACCAGTAGTGGCGGCCCACTCCCACTTGTTACCACACGTGATTTCACGCCAGTATTGTCATCTTTACGCTTTTGGCGCTATTTCTAGCGCTCATTTTTGTTAACAAAGAGGCGCATTATTGTTATTTTTGACGCGTAGCCAAAAATTTATTTGCTTGTTTCTGCTCTTTATTAAACACCCTCCACAAAAGCCCATTCACCCTGACCCAGGATCGACTACTATTTTTTGTTGTTGTAGAGAAGTCCTATAAAATCCTAATCCCTAACAGGGAAGACTGGAAGAATCCGCATTGGCTCCAAAGCCACAATGAAGACGCCTGGTTCACCGACGGAACAGGAACTAATGGACGTTTTGGGGCAGGCGTGTACGGGCTCAAAACCAACCACAGAATCTGCATCCCCCTTGGACAATATGCTACAGTTTTCCAAGCCGAGTTGTTTGCCATGTTGGAATGTATAAAGCTCCAAAGTCGACTTGAGGTAAAAAATAGAAAAATCCTCATCTGCTCTGACAGCAGGGCAGCATTGTACACTTTTGCTAAAGCCACCACAGAATCTGCATGTGGTCTGGAACTGTATTGGGAAAAGCCCACAAAATCACCTTAATATGGACACTGGGCCATCAAGGCATAGCAACGAGGAGGCCGACAGACTGGGAAAACTGGGCACATTGGAATGCCCGGTAGAGCCAGTTGCTGGGGTCCCCTTCGCTATAGGTAAGAAAATCATCAGGGACTGCTTTGAGCAGCAACATCGGGCATCCTGAAAACAGAGCCAAGGATGTCGCCAGGCAAAGGCCATAATGGAGCAACCACTTCCTAAGAAAACCAAGGCATGAGCCAACTTGACATGAGCAAGAAGAACCATAGAACCACTAACGGTCTCCTCACCGGACACACGACTCTTAGATCACATATATTCAACCTTGGCTTGACCGACTGCAAGGACTGCCGGATATGTGGCGAAGAACCTAAAGACCTGGGCCATTTTCGAACCCAGCGATCTGCCCAACTTCAAGGTCAGTGATCTGTATGGACTGGTGAGGCAGTACCGGGCTACTAGCAGACTACTGACTCAACCACAAATTGAGTAGTTACAAAAGATCTTATAGATCCAGGTGACATGACGAGCTGGTTACAAGCCCCCCCACTCCGTTTACTACTACTACTTCTTCTCGTTATTGTAAATTTTCAGGATGGGCTGGTTTATTCATACAACAATACGTTACAACCAACCATAGTATGAAGTATTTATATGTATGTGTGTGCGTAACGCGTGTGTAAGTGTGTGTATCATGTAAAAGACTCATTAGTATGACTTACATAAGGTACATCATACGCTTCAACGTTTGTATCATTCTGTATCAACGAATCGCTAATTCGACCGAAGCCATGTATTTATTGTCAGTCACTTAGCCGCAAAGAGATGGCAGTCATTCGCAGATTGCGTTTTGGCACAGTTGCATTCCCGCTCACCTCTATACGACATATAAGACATACGTCTTCCGTCCCCTCAATGCGATTGCGGTCGAGCAGCCTGCACTGCTGATCACCCTTTTTTTAATAGCCCAACTAACAACAATTATTCTAATTTCGTGTCGGACCTTACAACCCTAAAAATTCAGCTCCCATTGTTTATCGATCATCTCCTCTCCCTTAACTCTCCGAAAACCCTCTGTAAATTTACCTTATTTTTATTTTATTTTATTTTATAAAATTATCCAATACAATACAATTGATTTTGCGAAGCAGATAAGATTACATTTGTGTGGATTTTATCACCCCACTAGATTGTATATCTGTTCTGGGGTGATAGTATTTAAGACTTCACTTTAATCATAGTGACTTCACTTTCATTTTTCTTTTTTTTTTCTTATTTATTCCGATTGCTCATTCATTGTTATAAATTTTAAGGTTAATATAAATTTATAAATGTGTATATAAATAAAGAACTAATATTAAATAAAAAAAAAGAAAATATTTAAGTTTATAGATAAGTAAAATAAATAAATATATAGTTTAATATATAATAAATTGACCAATAAATTAAGTAGCCTAAAAAGGTTTCTTACTATGTGAATATTCACATATAAAATTGTGAATTTAATTAATTAATATAATATTATCAATTTATTTAAAACATAATCAACAGAAACATATTTCTTATCAAGTATCAGGTGACAGATATGGACCGAAGTTTGATCCCTCAAATTATCGACCGATATCAGTACCTAATGGTTTAGCCAAACATTTTGGAAAAAATAGTAATTACACAACTCTGTAATCACCTAGAAACCAATCACATGCCATCCGAAAACCAATACGGCTTCAAGATCCAAAATGGGAACACAAGATGCAGTACTAAAACTGCCGGAGCATATCACTCGGTATGTAGACGCCAACAAAAAGTGTATTACTGTACTTTCTGACCCCGCGCAAGCCCCTGACACAGTATCCCATGAAATGCTCCTAATGAAACTTGGGAAATATGGTATTACAGGTATCGAACTTTTAATAGGTATCGAACTCTCGTACTCGAACTCACGTAATCTCTCTTAATCACATTTTTCTTTAGTAACCGTATTCCAGTACACATATCCTCATAATTCCCTTTGTCCCAACAATGGACATTGGGCTCGATTGCGTTTCTTTGTGAACTAAAATCGGAAATTAGTTCATGTGAACGAGACAGTGCAATACGTTAAAGCGAAATATGAAATGAACGGTTGTCACTTTTCCGCATTAAAACTACCCACCGAAGTTAAAACAACTTAAACAACAAGTTAAAACAACAACCGCACGAAATGTGTTCAAACTAATTCGGACGGCTGTAAGCTCGACAGGTAGTTCTGAAGTGGGAAAAATCGACGATCGTTATTTCATATTCCGCTCCAACGTATTGCACTGTCTCGTTCACTTGAACTAATTTCAATTTTAGTTCACGAAGAAACGCAATCGGGCCTATTGTAGCCGTGCAATTTATAAGATGACAGACTATTTTCTCTTGTTTCCCTCCTTGTATGTAGTTTTGTGTCTGTTTACGAGTATTTCAGGGCTGTTCCACTAACAACCATGTTCCCAATAACAAACTAAGTAATCGCCTGGCAGAAATCACCCTCATTGGGTGGATAGCCAAAATAAAAAAAAACGAATAGTGACTCCGTGATTACCGTGCTCTTATCTGGGATAACTCGCTAAGTCTCCTTCGTTATCAACCCCTCCGTGCCTCAACATTCACCAATTACAGAATGAAGTCAATCTAATGACGGCACTCTCGTTTCCCCGTAACTTTCTTAATTTGTAAGTTGCACCGTGGCGTTCTGAGGCTCATTTTTCATGCAATGTGCGCGCTTAGCCACAAACGAGCGCACTGATGGGCTTCACAATTCGAGTGGAGGCACGCGTCATAGTTTCGTGCAACCACGGATAGTTTCGTCATAGTTTACATAGTTTACGTCATAGACGTCATAGTTTCGTGCAACCACATTGAAAACTTATCGTCCTAGTGCAAAAAAAAGATGTAATTTATTGCTTGAGCACTCCAAATGAGAAACTAATAATTTCACAATATAAATAAATACAAACGAAGCTACCAAGAAAGCTGCCATTCCACGGAGCCGAGTTTTCGATAGTCCTTGAAACGTCAGAAATAAGGTCAAAAATAAGAATGACGACAGCTCATCAGGTGCCGTCTGTGGAATTTCCGCGATCACGATAAGTCTGGCCGCTTAGCTTCTTATTTTATCGTACGTGCGTGGTGAGTTTGTAAGGATATTTTATTGCAGTGTGTTTAACGCGATTTGTAAGAAAATTATTACTCAGTAACTCTTCCAAAATCTCCCGAACAAGTATGATGCAGACGCCGAAGAATATCTCGCTATATTTATCGATTAACGTCAATCATCCACCTAAACGCAATGTGATAATTTATAGTCTGTCAACATACGATAAAAGCTCCCTCGGTCACAGATTCGAGGTCGCTTGCACGACATCTACCTGATAGGTCATTTACACTCTCGCGCGAGGCGCGAGGCGCGAGGCGAGGCGCGGGACCACATTGTAAACAAACGGAACAGAGGCAAAGCTTCTAGCAAAGTAGGTAAAAATTTTGTACGCCTTTAGAAGCTTTGCCTGTTCCGTTTGTTTACAATATGGTCCCGCGCCTTGCCTCGCGCCTCGCGCGAGAGTGTAAATGACCTATGACGTTAGAGGTAATTCATAGATCGAATTTGTCGTAGATCAGTGACGCCCTTTGCCGGTGACCACTCGGGATTGGGTGGCCAACGGATCGTCTCTAGGACCTCTAAGGACGGGCGACGCCAGCCCCGCTTCTTAGGAAACGTACGTCGCACGTCCCTCCTGATTCGAAGGATTGCGCAAGCGATTGGCTGTCACAGTCCCGTGGGAAAACCGCCCAGTTGAGCCTAATCCCAAAGACGCCAGTTTAAAATTTGACAACTATACAGGTTGCGTCGGTTTGTTGTGACAGACAACGCGTATGTACCAGACGCGGATGCGGCCGCCGTAGTGACATCCTCAGCCGCGCCGAAACACTGGTTTCTGTTAGATCAACGAAATTAAGAAGCATCAGGCGTGGCCAGTACTTGGATGGGTGACCGCCTGACACGTGACGTTAATAAAATAAGATTAATAGTAAAAAGCATTTTAAATATAAGCTTTTATTAAAATGCTCTGAAAAGAAGAAAGAACGAGCCACCATAAATGAATGCGTATAAACATTTTTGTGTATTTGCTGGTGTATAATTTTAACTTCATAACACAAGGGGAAGTGGTTTTAATTCAGCTTGCAAAATTTGACATAAACAAACATATATACTAACTAACTTACATTGCAAGGTAAACAAAAGTTTGTCAAAAGACGGCCGCCTGTAAGATATGTCGTTAGACATAAAGGTATACCGTTGCCGTAAGAAGCATAAAGGATAAAAAATCTGTAGAAATGGTAGATGACTCCTGAATTTGGTAGCTCCACCGGACCCTTGCAACAGCATGTCGGAATAAGCTGTCATAAATTTAATTATATTGGAAGCAATTCTGGAATTTTCTCAAACCGAAAAAGGACGTTTGCATATTTGAATTGCAGCCAATATTGTATCTCCACAACTCGTGGTATTTAAATAGGTTGCATCAAAATGAGTCTGATGCGTCTCCAAACCGCGGCGAAATACTCTAGTAAATGAGTGGGAAAACTTCGAGGCAATAATTACAACAGCAGTTTAAGGTTGCGGAGAACCTTTTGGGAGAATTGAGTTTAAACTTGTAGCTAGCTCACCTTAGAGAGAGAGAAAAAGAGAGACAGTGAACCCTCGTGGTAAATATTAAACATCACTTTCTGAACCTACTACAAATAGGGGACAGAAGATTTTTGGTCTTTTGGATCGTCTGGAAGATGTAGGGTAAACATAAGGACAATCTATGTTATGCAGGTGTTGGTATGGACACGGTATCGAATATCGATACTATACTCATGAAAAAAGTATCGTACTCGTAAAAGTATCTCTATCAATACCCCAAAGAATCGGTACTTTCCTTAGATTTTTTGTGTGTTTGGTTTTATTATTGTGGATGTGTGGACATGGTCTTTATAGATGCACACACGAATTGGTCAAGCAAATGGTAGGTACTTATAACAATAAAATAATTTTAAAAATATATAAATTGACAAATCAACGTTTATTAATTAAAATAAAATAAGCTAAAAAGAGGAAACGTATCCTAGTATGCCAGTATATTTTCTTCTCTATCTCTTCACCGCTATGGGCGGACTGAACATAGAAATTAATATTGATTTTCGCTCTTTCCTGCGAAAATCCATTGTGAAGTTTATATTTAAATATTATTTTTCTGTTGTCCTCGGGGTTCCTAATGGTACCGTGCAGCTTGGGCTTGATAGCCTGCTTGTGTTTCCTTAGGTCGACCCAACTCACGGTTCAGCTCCTATCCAGTAGCCTTTATCCTTAACCTGGAATGGCCGCTGTGAACACTTATCTGCGGATGTAATCCGCAGTCGCGTCCGGAGAAACTCGGGCGGAACTGTGCGGTTTGCGCAGCGGGCTGCACTTGCACAATCCGTCGTTGAATATCCGGGGGAGCCTGGAAACGACGTTTCCAAGAGGCGGGGGTAGTTGTTGACCTGGCGATACCTATCCTTAGAAGCGATCCGTTGGCCACCTGGTCTCGTGTGATATTGACGGACAAAGGGCGCCATGGTCCACGACAAAAACTCAATTAAGGCCTATATAAGGTAGAGCCCACGCAAGCGACTTTGAATCTGTGACCAGACACTGGAACTAAGAAATCAGTCCAAAATTTGGTAGTGAGGGCGTGAGGTCGACCCGCTTGTCTCACTTCGTAGTGCCTCGCGGTATGGCGTTGGACTCTCACGGGCTTGTTGGCTTAGTCAGGCGATGGACTGTGTTGTCCCTAACACCAGGTCCAGAAGGGGCGGATTCGCCGCGAATCGTGACGTGCGTATTCATAAGCGCTAATGCGAGGTACTAGACGCCCATACACCTCGCGCACAAGCAAAGCGCGAGTTTGAAACTCGCGCGTAGTTCGTGTATAGTTCGCCAGAATTTCGACTCGCGCGTATTACGCGCGTAACTCGGGCGAATCGATTTATTAGAGATTCATTAGGACAGTGGACGCACACTACTAGGTCATAACAGCTACCTTCAGCGGTATAAGAAAGCTGAATAAGCGCTTATAAAGCACTTATAGCTGTGGCACCCTTATATTTGAAATAATGTATCCAGTTGATACTTTATTACAACTTCTAATCAGGTAATGTCTTGAAATTACACAGAATGGAAACGAACGGAAGCTGCCTCATTTGCCGTCGCACACATAGAATTCCTAATGGTTACTAATATATTTTATTGACTTGAATTCTCTTGCGGACATCATTTCATCGACAATATTAAGTAACACGTCTAACGAAATTTTAACGCCCCTTCAAAATATTAATATATTAACTCAATTTTAATTCATAATTATGGTTTGATTTTTTTTTGTAAGATAATTTTATTTTTCGCAGTAAAAAAGAACACACTTTAAAATTATAGGATTTACCTATAATACGTATATTTTATAACTTAAAATGCCTTAAAAATATATTACAAAAATTTTAGGTTATAAAGATTCTCAACAAAATGGCCGCTTTGCTTATATGGCATCTGCAACTTTAATATAACCTTCATAAAACTATAAGCTGCGTAAGTGAGGGCCTAGTGACAACTTTACAGCTTTAACTCTTTGTAAATCAATTACTGCACTTCAATATGACTACAAAATGTATAAGTGTGGGTCTTGTAACCAATATACAGCCTTTGGTGGAGTAAGGGAAATGTAGTAGCTTTCGTTTTCTTTGGTTTATAAAGGTTATTTATTCGACTGTTATACAGCTGTCAGTTATACAATGGTTATAAATGCTTCATAGCGATTATACCACCCTAACTCGACTAAAAGGTTTATACAGCGAAAACGCTGTATTATATATCTGAATAAGCACTTGTAGAGCAATGCCGAGAAGCCATTACTCGCTCGTGATATAAAAAAAACTGAGTAAACATTTATAAGACAATATTATATGACAAAAAGGTAATATAAACCAAATTGCTTTAAATAACACCTTTAGATTGCTGAGAGTTAATCTGACGATCAATATCGTTATATCCTCCTAGGGTTACGGGTTCGCCCGCTATAGGTGTTGTCGTCGGGTTTCACGCCAAAACACGTTTTGGAATCTAGTGCTTTAAGAGTTCGCTAAAGCGGTGTTTCTTGATACAACACGCCTATACAAATTAGGATCGAATGTTTGAGGAGAAATGATTATAATCACCATGGATATTCTGGATCAATGTGATCTCCGATCGGCGGCGCTGACGTCGGCGCCGGTAGGGCGACGCCGGGTCCGCCGCGGCGTTCCCAGGCCGCTCCGGCGCTGATGACGTCACCGCCGACGCCACTGCTGAAAGCCACCGCGCGCGCTGACGAGGCGCCGCTATCGCCACTCACCAGGCCGTGAGCTATCGCCGACAGTACTTCTGTAATAAAACAACATTATCCAGATTTAGGCTGTTTTCATTGTCATGTGCGACGCGTTTCGTCTGTCCAAACAGCAGGGCGCTATCACTGATTATACGAGTTTATGGTCTTAGATTGCTTAGCTCGAGAATTAGAGTTGTCAACTACAAGAAGCGCTGACGAGGCGCCGCTATCGCCGCTCACCAGGCCGTGAGCTACGACCGACAACTAGAGTTGTCAACTACAACGGGCGAGCCCGTCACCTCAGGAAGTTTTAACGATTAGTCGTTCTATCTACCTGGAGTGAGCGCAGAAGACTTGGACAAAACAGCCCACCGTCAAGCTCCGCCACAAACCTGTAAGAGGCCAACGCCTTAACCGCGAGATAGCCAGGAGTATTACCTAGCGGGCTTACACTCACGGCCTTACTTCCAATTGCGACCAGATTACTCCAGTCTCTTGATAGTCGCTTGCGCGGTCCTCTCCCTTACGAACCGCTGAAACGGTGTATACCGAATCTATCGCGGACCACGGCATCCTTTGCCCGGCCTATGGTCATTTCAAGAGCAGTCGCCGTAAGGTCCGCAACCACCTCCGCTCTATATTAAACAGTACTGCTTCCAGACTCCCCCGACTGTTAGTCAGAGTTAGTCAGGGGGCTAACGGGCCCATGATGAGTTGGCCACGATGACCCATGTGTCCAGGGTCGGTCACACTCACGGGTCAACACCCATCCGACGGCCTCCTCGCATGGGGTGCGAGTCCCGGGTAGGACACTGGGTCAACCAGTCTCCCCTGGGAATCAAACCTCTGGCGCCCCTGGACGGTCTGCGCACCGTGCGGGGTTTGCTCCAATCGGTTGTGCTCTCCGACTAACAGTCGGGGGAGTCTGGGAACTGTACTGTTTCCTATAGAGCGGGGGTGGTTGCGTACCTTATGGCGACTGCTCTGGAATTGACCATTGGCCATCCGATCCCGGGTAAGAGGCGGGCAAAGGACGCCTTGGTCCGCGAAGATTGTACGGTCTGCGCACCGTGCGGGGTTTGCTCCAATCGGTTGTGCTCTCCGTTTCACCGCTTCATAAGGGAGAGGACCGCGCAAGCGACCTCGAACTCGGTACCAATCGAGAGACCGGAGAAATCTGGTCACAATTGGAAGTGAGGGCGCGAGTATCTCGAGCCCGCCGGGTTTACTCCTGGCTAACTCGCGGTAAGGCGTTGGACTCTCACGGGTTGTTGACGTAGCTGGACGTAGAATGTACTGTCCAAAGTCTCTACGTTCACTGCAGGGCGATAGAACGACTAATCGTTAAAACGTCCTGTGGTGACGGGCTCGCCCGTTGTAGTTGACACCGCAAGATGTTAGTCAGAGTGATGTTAGTCATTCTCTTTGATGATTTCCTTGGTCTACCTTACCCGGAGGGGTGCACCGTCAGCGCTTATGCAGACGACGCTCTCCTCCTGGTGGGCGGCAGAAGTCGCGCAGAGGTCGAAAGAAGGGTGGCTGACTCGCTGGACCTGATCCTCGGTTGGGGTCAGCGAGACAGACTCACCTTCTCTCCGACGAAAACTCAGGCGCTTCTTTTGAAGGGACATCTCAAGCGGAACCCTGTCATCAGGATGAACGGTCGCCCGGTATCCTTCCCGGCCACCGTTCGATACCTGGGGGTGACGCTTACGGCTTCCCTTTCCTTTCTTTCTCACGCAAAGATTACAGTCGAAAAATCCCGGGATCTATTCTTTGCGCTCCGCGGAGTGAGTCGGGCCGACTGGGGAATTCGTTTCCCGGCGGTCATGACTATCTATAAGGGCGTCTTCGTCCCGCGTGCGACTTATGCCGCACGCGCTTGGACGGAGTCTGCTGTTCCTGAGGCGACGCGAGTCGCGCTGCTGCACGGACAGCGCATCCCTCTCGTGGCCCTGACCGACGTACAGAACGACGTCCACTCTTGCGTTACCCGTCATCGCTGGCGTTCTGCCGATTGACCTGGAGATTCTGGAGCGTGCAGCGTTGTCACGGTACCGCCGGGGCGAGCCGGTAGTCCTTCATGGCCTATCGATCGACCCGGTGGCGCACCGAGCTGGGGAGTTTGCCCGCCTGATTCGGGTGGAGTCCTTGCGTGTCTGGCAGGCTAGATGGGACGCCGGGGGTACGGGCCGCCTCACCCATTGCTTTTTCCCGTCCGTCGCAGTGCGGATGGCAAATTCGTTTCTGCGGTTCGACCACCATACCACGCAGCTGGTTGGGGTCCAGCAGCACTTGCCGATGACCCCCGGTGCGCCTGTGGGTATGGTCGCCAAACTGCGAAACACGTAATTTGGTTTTGCCCAATTCTAGCGGCTGCACGGGAGAAATTGATGGATGCAGTGGGCGCGTGCGTTGGGCGTTCTCCGATTTGGTACCCGGATTTGGTCAGTTGTAGGAGCTGCTTCCAGTCGTTTGGCGAGTTTGTGGAGCACTGGGTGGCTTCTTGGGAAAGCATGAGGCTTCGGGCTACTTCCAGCCCGAAGTGCCCGTCTTTGTGTCCGTCTCTTTACCGCCCCGATGGGGCGTTTCGTTCTTTGCAGGATCCAGGGATTCCTCCCCCCCGTGGCTGCTCCGAGACCTGCCCACGGACAGTGCGCCTTCACCTTCATTGTTCTAGAGCGTCCTCTACCCCGCTTACCGGCTCCTAAATTTACGCTTTTGTTGTTTTTCTTTTTTCTTCGGTAAATTTTGTATTATTTTGTAAATTTTTATTTTGTTTTGCAAATAACAATTATTTTTCGAATAAATGGGTTCTCGGGGCGGTACGGGGGGGGGTGGTTTACCCTATTTCACCCCCTGCGCGTTTTACCCTTCTGGTACGCGCAGGGTTGTCGTAGCACGACATCCTGGGCAGACAAGACGACCCTCGTCGTTATAACTGCCCGGGCGGTGGGCGGGGTTTGCTGCCCTCACGTATCGCCTTGAAACTCTTAACTGTTAGTCAGAGTATAGATGGTGTATGGCTATCAGTGTGCATGACAAGTCTACTTGAAGCCAAAATTGAATTTCGATTCTGCCGACTTGATCAAGATTGCAGCGTCATGTAAACTTGAACGTGTGTATGTAAAAATAACAAAAATAACAAAATAAACAACGTAGAACGAGAAATAATTATATATAAGATACGAGAAATAAAAATTCCCTAACAACGTAAGCCAAAATAAATTTTATTTAAAAAAGTAACTTTGTACAAATCAATAAAAATCGATAACCATCTGAATGCAAATATTTAAGACTTAGAGGGAAAAGGGTATGCCATAGCACTGAAGAAATGGCTTATCGGGAAAAGCTTTTACACATTTAATGAAAATTTCTCTTAATATAATACTGAGGGCATGCATATACAATTTATACAAATAATTTATACAAAGTCTATACAAAATTTATACAAAGGATTTATACAATTTATACATATATACAAATACTTTAAATCTATAATTTTATTAAGAAGATTATGCATTTTTAATTATATATGTTTTCTATTTTATCTGCGGATTTAAAAATATATATATTTTTGGATAATATTGGTGAATTATTCTAGTGAGTTAGATATTATAGGCAGGTAAGCCAGTGGAATAATTATATTAATTAATGAGAAAATATATACTTAGCAAATAAGTAAATTTGTTAATCTGTCACAACGGGTAAATTATGAGTGACGTAATGTTACCCATTATCACCATAAATGTGCCATCATAATTCAGATATTAGATATATTTCTATTTCTATTTCCATATTACCAAAATCATTAGGTGAAACTACAGGCTGGATTACTCAGTCCTCCAGTCTGGTCACAAGTTCGAAGTCGCCTGTGCGGCCTCTACCTGATGTTAGCAGTAATTCAGTTTGAATTTATCGCGGACCGTGGCACCCTTTATCCTTCTTTCTTATGGGATCGGGTGGCCAACGGGTCGTTTCAAGAGTAACTGATTTGATTTGGATTTGGCTGGTTTGGTGGTTGCTGACCTTGCGCAGCAACCACCAAACCAGCAAACGGATAAGACAGACCATTTCCAACCCCCCCCACTTGGTTACTAGCCGGAAGGCACAACTAAAGTTGTCAACTACAACGGGCGAACCTGTCACCTCAGGAAGTGAACGCCTCCCGTGAAGTGAACGCAGAAGACTTAGGACAACACAGTCCACCGTCAAGCTCCGCCACATGCCCGTAAGAGGCCAACGCCTTATCCGCTAGATAATCAGGTATGTTACCCAGCGATCTTCACTCACGCCCTTAATTAGTTGCGACCAGATTACTCCGGTCACTCGACTGGTTACGAGTTCGAGGTCGCTTGCGCTGTCCTCTCCCTTACGAAGCGGTGAAACGGTGTAAATCGAATCTATCGCGGACCACGGCATCCTTTGCCCGACTGTTCATCCGGAATCGGGTAGCCGATGGTCGTTTCAAGAGCAGTCGCCGTAAGGTCAGCAACCACCCCCGCTCTATAGGAAATAGTACTGCTTCCAGACTCCCCCTACTGTTAGTCAGAATGCACAATCGATTGGCTTACGTCGCACAGTGCGCAGACCGTCCAGGAGGGCCAGAAGGTTGACTTCTAGTGGAAACTAGCCCTAAGGCCAGAGTCCTACCCGGGCTCGCACTTCATGCGTGGAGCTCGCACTTCATGGCCAACTCAGCAAGGGCCCATTAGCTCCCGGAAGCCGGAAGGCACAGTCGATTGGCTGCCGCCGCACGATGCGAAAACCGCCCAGCAGCACCCGACGGTCATCCTCCAGAGGATCCGATCCCACCTGTTCGCGGCACAGCCGTGCCAGGAGAAAACAGAGTCTCTTCCAGGTTCGAGCCTATTCGAGGGGGCTACCGGATGGGAGTTGAACCGTGAGTTGAACCGACCCAAGATAACGAGCAGATCATATGGCCCAAGCTGCCGAGGAACTGTTAATTGCCCCGATTATTTGATTTATTTGCTTGACTTTAATCTAACTTAAACTTGAAATTATCTCAAAATAACAAATTTCAAGATATATCATAGTTGCTTTTGGGAATCGACATGGAATAATTTAAATGCGGTTACGAATTGAGGTATCGTTTTTCATTCCAACTGTATTCCTTCAATCATGAATATTTATCCCCCCCCCCCCTCCCTGCCCTCACAATATTTTTCAGGTTGGCGATAAAATGCTTTTCATTAGCATTTGTAAGAGATTTTCCTGCCGAAAATATAAGTGGAAAGGCCGCAGCAATATCATGGCCCTGCTCGGTCTTGAGCTCCCCTTTTTATGCTGAATAGGGCTTCTACTGTATACAACGCTTTTTAAAATAGATATTAAACTGAAAAAACAATCCGGTAATAATACGCTTTCAAATAACAGTCTTAATTTTAGCTTTTCCCAAAAAATACATCGTTGTAGCGGCCAAAACAGACCCAGAGCTACATACATAATTACACCTGAACAAATAAAGAGCTTTTACCGTGTTGAGAAGTTGTCCCCCACTTCGTTCAAGTCAGAATAGTACTTTACGTATCCCAAGTCACAAAACTGCACTTTTCGTCCTAGTCTTTCTCCGTACATGCAGCTCGACTATAGAATCAGCTTCCACTGGATATTATAGACGCTAGCTCGCTTTCCAATTTTAAGCAATCATTAAAACAGTACTTCTATTTACACGACTGCAAAATAGAAGTGTTATTATTTAGGATTTATGTATGTATGTTTTCCGTTTCTTTATTCCAACAAAACTTCTAAACGCTTGAATCGATTTAGAAGTGTGTGGTATAGTTAGAATCGTCATGTCATCCCAAGTATCATAGGGTACCTAAAGTGCTCAAACATCAAATAAATAATTATTTAAATGTCTAAATGTCAATACATTAGGATTAATATATCGTGTATAGTATCAAATGAAAAGTCGGATGGAGTACATTTCGGGAATATACGAGTATATTTCGTATCTACATGTGTATTTATTCGTATCTACACGGATAAATACACATTTTATTACATACTTTTTATTACTTTAGGACCGATGGCAACCGACTAAAGAGCGGCGGCGGCGAAGCGGCGCGCGATCGTTTCTACTTGTACTGGCGATGATCATCGCATTGCATCATCGCAGGCATCGCAGGTACAAGCAAAGAAGCCCAATTTTTATTAAGACATTCTGTCGATCGAATGCAATAACAAGACACACACTAACAGACATGTTACACGCACACATACATATAACACGTCATAGTAGGGCTGGTTGTAAGAGATTATCATATGACAATAAACTCGCCCATTGTGACATTTTCACAAAGAGTATAAACAAACAAACAAACATCAAGTTCAAGCGAACCTGAACAGATCTGGCGTGGGGCTGCCAAATAGCCGGAATGCAACAATCTTTTTACATAAAGCTTCGGTATTCGAATTTTTAGATTCTGGGTGTCAACAAATTGATATGTAGAATATGCCTGTTTGTGTATGTGTGGCTGTGTTTGTCTCACTGTGTCTCAGAAACTACACAACCAATTTGTACTAAATTGCGTAAAAAAAAGTTCATCCTAATGCCGAGATTGATACCTGATTTAGAGGTACGGAATTTTCGTTTTTAAAAAATAGATGCGAATTTATGATAAATTCCTTGAAATTTGAAAAAAAGCAAAAATACGCAGCTGAAAAAAATTCACTAAAATTTCTCTGCATATGAGATTAAATACAACAAATGAAGCCTACTTTAATAATGGTCAATTATTTTGCCCACTCACCACCATTACTCGAAAACTTCTCTAAAAATCCTTTTTTCAGAAAACTTTCTCAAAATAAGCTAATTGATGGGTATACTCACTTTTATCATATAATGCTTCAATCAGTAAATAGGAATGAAGATGCCAATGTTAAGAACATATTCTAGGGTACTAAATACTGTTTTTCAACCTTTGCTTAAGCAGCTCTCCAGAGTTAGGTTCTTCTACGCTTTCAGTTGAGCAGCGTAGAAGCAGAACGCTTCTATATTAAATATAATGTCGCCGTTACGGACAGATCGATTCTAAATTGTCAAATTGGAAGTACAACAATGTAAGCTTTTAAAAATGAAATTTAGGTCTATTAAAATTGTTTTATATTCAGTATAATATGCTAATTTTAGGTAATTTCGATATTTTTAATTTTCTTTTTGCGAAGATTCTGTTTTTTGCTTATTGTAAAGGGTAGTAGACTGGACAATGGCGGTTGCAACATCGCCGAAACGTCGGGTGCTATAAACTTCACGTGGTAATTCCGTTTTATATTAATTATACATTGTACGCATAATAGATCACTCAGAAATATATAATAATTTTGAAATATAAGTTCCATAACAAGAAAAGTTGTGAAAATATTTACCGTGTAACGAAATAACTTATAGTTATAAGGAACACGGTGCACAACGCTAAATGCCAACGGTAATGTCATTGTGAAACTAGTATTGCTAGGATAGAGAACGGGTAAATTTACAGTAAAGTTTGATTGTTGCGCTCGTAATTCGCGACCAGATA
The DNA here is from genome assembly GCA_944548615.1 of Micropterix aruncella. Taxonomy (NCBI): domain Eukaryota; kingdom Metazoa; phylum Arthropoda; class Insecta; order Lepidoptera; family Micropterigidae; genus Micropterix; species Micropterix aruncella. The sequence continues at coordinate 22,068,009 of OX155963.1, forward strand.
TGGACGATGATGTCGAGACAAAATAATCACAGAGGTATAGAACAGAGAACGGGAGTGCGAAAACGGGCTGTGAGTGAATGCGTTCACCAAATAGAAAGAGACAACTCCATATATTACCATCTCCATCCTTGTCTAGTTGTGCATGCGCATTTATTCATAGCATAGCAGACTTATGGCGTCGAAGCGTTGCCATGGTAATATATAAGCGTTGCCATAGTGATATATGTACGTGGCTCCGTGCATGCGCGACTTATAGACAAGGATGAAGGGGGTACTATATGCAGCTGCCTCTTTCTATTCGGCTGACGGATTCTATGGCTGGTCAGGAGGTCTAGTTACTTATATGTCAATGCAGATAATCCAATGGAATGTGTTTGTACTGTCCAATGGAAGTACTGTGCAACCAAAAGAGGGGCGTTGGACTGTTAACGCAACCACCCGAAAGTTAACGAAATAACTATTTAAATATCAAATACTCACAACAAAATATTTATTTATATTAATTTATTATTACACAGGTTAAAACAACTATAAAAGAGTACGCATTTTTTAAACCTATTGCATTACATTATCTTCCTCTATCCGCCCCCCCCCCCACATTTCACCACATTTCGAAATTACGAATGCATGTAAACACAGTTTAAACTATTTTCGGTAGTCTACTGTGGGGTCTCATACGTAAAACATCATACAAAAGTATTGTTAGCGTCTGGCCCTGATTTTCTATTGATTCTGCTTCAGCAGCGTGTTTACTTTCTTCTCTCGTATTTTATTGCTACGACTTCCTGGAAATACAATATTTTCCCCCCAAGCACAGGTCAAACTATCAAATAGGAAATGAATCCTCTATTTGAAGAAGGAACTAAGTCAAAAAACCTTTTTTCTGTCACTTCGGTTGTCGATGTTAAAAATGTCAGAAGAGACATGTTCTAACTATATGAAGTAACAATCGACCCAAAATCTTAGTCATTTCTTTAAATAAATTCGATTATTTCATAGCTCGTTAAACGAGATCCTAGCACTATAGCCCAGTCAAATAGGAACGAATGTCGACGTTTGACGGAAATAACTGATAATAGTTTAAAACTTGGCATAGATGTTCATTGAGGCGTATCTACTGTTAAACATACTAAAAGTCATCTACTCTATCTGTTGCGCTCGACCGCCATATTGGAAAAATCGCGCTACTATTCAGTTTATCGCTCATATCTCGCTAACTGTTGGCGATATCGGAATTATGTTTCTTATAAAAATAAAGCTTATAAAATTTTCTTTAAAAATGATATAAACAGTTTTTCTCATATAATCTATCATTAATATTAAAATAATCTACTCAACTGACAATTGACACACTGGCTGGGGATTTGGTGCTACATTTTGTATGGGATACCTGCATTTTATAATTAAATGCTTATACTTGGCACAATTATTTCTTAGTTTGTCCTGAGTGGATTTAGTCCAGGAGCCATCCGTGGTCACCGCGCGTGGGGCGAGGGGAGGTAGAGGGATGTTTGATTCCGCCGTGTTGTACTTTTAGCCTTATATTTCTCAAACTACATGTATTAGGGCATGGGTTTCATAATATATTTGTCTGTATACCGATATTTCTTATGATTAAACAGTAAACCTCGTATATGTAAAAAAAGAGTTGAATGATTTTTTTTATATTACCTATTATTTAATTATTTTTTTCTATAAATAGGTATTTTTTTAAACGAATTCGTCATCCTTGATTTATACGACAATGATATCCCACGCCCTAAAACCTATAGTTCGAGTGATATAGGAGTCGCGCGCGCAAAGTAAAGCGCGGAGGAATCAAATTTTCCCCACCTCTCCCCGCCACCCGCGCGGTGGCCACTGATGGGTTCCGAGCTACATCCACTCAGGTTTACCTAAGTAATAATTTTGCCAAGTATGAGCGATTAATCACAAAATGCAGGGTTCCCCTACAAAATGTAGCACTGAATCCCCAGCTAGATAGTCAATTGTCAGTTGAGTATATTATTTTCATATTACAACAGATGATATGAAAACATTGTAAGATACTTTTATAGAGAATTTTATAAGCTTTTATTTAAGTCAAGCATAATTCCGATATCGCTTACAGTTAGCAAGTTATAAGCGAAAAACTGATTCCAAGGGCCAACTTTTCAAGATAACGGCTCGAGCGCAATAGATAGAGTAGGGGACTTTTAGTATGTTAAACAGTACCTACTACGCCTCAAAGAAAATTGTGCCAAGTTTCAAGCTGTTATAAATGATTTTTTCTAAAATTCCCTATTTAGCTGGGCTACTTAATCGTCTGTCGTTTGTCAGGTGATTTCGGTGACCTCGTGTTTTTGTGGAAAAAAAATGCCTGAATAAGGAATCTGTTTGTACTTTCCAGACATAATAAAATAGCCTACGATCTACTGACTGGGCCAAATACATAGAAAATTACATTGAATGAAAAATTTTTAAGCTACATTTTTTCTTACATTCAATAATAGAGGGTAATGTCATAAAATACCCAAATTTAAATTTTCTTTTTAAAGAAAGCGCTAACTACAATAAAATACAATGCACTACTATAGTAGTTAGTCGTTCCTACATTTGGATGCGTCATAAAATGAGATGCTAAAATATATTTGAAACATGACTATCATGATAGTTAAGATGGCTGTAGAATTATATTTAATACTACTTACATATGTACAAATAAATGTACACCAGTATGATTTAATAGTCAGAAAGAATAATAGACTAAAATAGAAATAATGAAATACAACGTTTATGTGTAATAGAATTATCAAGATAAATATATTTAATTGCCGAATCCAGCAATAATCCTTCATATTAAAAAAACATTAATAATAAATTTAATATAAAACAAACGACAATAAAAAATTCAGTTATCATAATATTTCTATGTGTGTAACTTTACACTAATTAAACAAAAACAATAAAGAATTACTTCAAAATAGTCAAAATAAAAAATCTGGAAAGAAAACCATTATATTCGGTTTATGTATTTAAAATGAAATATAAATGAAGGTTTTCAATTCCATCTATAAATCATAAATTTTTTGTGTCTCCTGAAAAGCAATTTTTTTGGCTAGTCCCTTCTTCAAATAGAGAATTCACTACGAGCGAATACACTTCAATGGCTTCGTCATCGATCTCTCTGAAATTATTACTATATTTTAGTTCCCCCATCACAAATACATATATTTAATAATAATAAAGGTATATTTTTTGGTGTTCTTTTGTTATTGTTATGTAGCCAGACTTGAGAATCGCTATTCGGGCCAGATCAATCCGTATCTATATAACTTGTCTTTATTTATTTTAATGTTATATATTTTATATTATTTTCTGCAGTATTTCTTTAGAGGTTATTACAATGTACATCAATATGAAGTGTGGAACATGTGAAAAATAAAAAAAAAGTTAAGGAATTGTCTTCGAAAGCTACAAGTTGTATTTTGTTATGCCGGATATATAGATATAAGTCGGTTTTGCAACCTCTTTCATTATATAAAATAGGATAAAAATGCACTGCATTTTTCACATGGCAACTAGCTGTTGCCCGCAGCTTCGCTCCGCGTAAAGTTTCGAAACCATTTATTTAAGTAGAGTCGCGTTTATTTGCCTTTTAGACGCTACCTTTAGATATATAGTGCAAGACGTCTTCCCTGAGATGCACGCTAGGTATATCTTAGACGTACCCGTCTTGTTCCTCGCCACCCGCGTCGCCTTCCGCGGAACGCTGACCTTGGTGGGCCAGAAGCCGCTGCCGCCGCCTGCTAGGTAGATATAAAATAAAGAATGTCTAAAAACGGGACGCACGGCTGTTTTTCATCTACTGCTACTTAACTTGACACTGTTCCGCTCCCCTTTTAGGTATATTGATGGCATTACACACACAAACCTTTCTCAAAATACGATCTAACGAAGATTGAAAAACCGTATGGAAAGACGTCCAGCGGTTCTTGAGATTAGCGCGATAAAACAGCCAGACAGACGCTTTTTGGGTTCATTGTTTTATTGTCTTTATGTTTGTCTTCTCCAGCATCTGTTGTAATGAAAATCCGAACGGATATAAAAACTAAACATTACCGACCTTTCCTTGAATTGAAATAATGTTAATAGAATATATTTTTTTGCGTGAATTTTTCAATATTTGTGCCAGTTGTTTAACCTTTCGCTGACGACATTCGCGATATTTATAACACACTTCAAAGTTTGGATTTTGTTAAATTTCAATAAAACAATAAAAATATCACGTGTTTGTCTCACGTTAAATTGTTTCGTATTCGTCGGCCGCTATTGAACAGTAGGGCAGTGTCGACTACAACGGGCGAACCCGTCACCTCAGGCTGGGATAACGATACATGATCGTTCTTACAGCCGTGGGATGCGCGTAGAAGACTTAGAGACAAGACAATCTACTGTCTACCTCGCCAACAGCCCGTTAGAGACCAACACCTTACAGCGAAGCACCGGGAAAGGTACCCAGCGGGCAGCCTCACCCCCTAACTATATACCAGTTTTGGTAGGATATCCTCGTCTAGAGTTAACCTTCAGGATACCTCCGTCCTCCCGACTGGTTACAGGTCCGAAGTTGCTTACGCGGCCTTTACCTGTTGTATTACAGCAGTAATTCAATTTGAATTTATCGTGGACCTGGGCGTTCTTTCCCCGTAGGATCAAGTGTCCCAAGGTCATTTCAAGAGCGGCATGACATTAGGAGACAGTATATTTTCATAGTCTCCAGATTCCTTCAGCAATTAGTCAGAGTGCACAACCCATTGGCGTCGCCGAACGGTGCGCAAACCGTCCAGTAGCGCCGGGATGCAATCCCGCAAGGAGAAACCGGTCCACCAGCTTTGAGGCCTGAGACGCGAGAGTCTTACCCGGGGTAGTCTTCCGCACGAGGAGGCTTCTGAATAGGAGCTGAATCGTGAGTTGAGCCGATCCGAGAACAAAGTATATCTTGTGGCCCAAGCTGCACGAAACCATTCGCTTTCCCGGCCGCTGTTGTACAGCCGAGAAGGGTCGCATGTGGACCGCGGGCCGTAACTTGATAATCGCTGTGGAGTATCGACGATCCATATATAATAAGAAACCGCCCAAGCGTTTCCCTATTGAATAGGTAGACGTGAATAAGTGATCGTCTCACAGGGCGTCCAGTTGCGTAGGCTTCGTCGATGAAGGTCGTGTACCTACCTATTATACAGGTTGACCCATGTGAGATCAGCTTGATATTTAACAATACTCTTTTTTAAAGTGTATAGCGAAAACGTTTGATTTACGTAAGGTCGCTACTGGTCCAAATATATAAAATTAATTCTATTTAATTTTTATGTAATTTATGCAAGAACTTAGCGAGTGCCATATATAGAAAAATATTCCAAATTTAAGTATAACGGCCACCCACGACGGTGTAAGTAAAAATAATCGTAAGCGTAATTAAATTCTCCATTGTGGAGGTCAAATATCCCAATTATAGAAAATCGAAAATAGAAAATCGAAAATCTCAAAAATAACAATTTACTCATTTTTATTATCATCGTAGAGTGTTGCTTCCTAAAATTAGAGGTTAGCTGTCAATATTCTATAAATTACACTCTCTTATCTTGGTAGTTATTGATGTAGCGACAGGCAAAAGGCACTTCCAGTGAGGGTGATATTAGCGATCTTACAAATAATTGTGCTATAAATTATATACATTACATTACATTACATTTTCGTCGTGTCCAATTGACGGCTAAAGACCGCTCTTGGACGTGTCAAAATAATTGGGTTATGTAGTAAGTTTCGTTACTACTCTTTACTGAACATACATAGTTAGTCAAGAATTAACTACCAGATTGTCAAACTATAAATATAAATAATCAAAATAGAAGTTTAATATTTGAAGTAGTTAGTGATTCGAAAAGATACGTAGTAAAATTATTTATCGTAATATTCAAATTGTCAGTAAAATGTTAAATAATCAAATTAAATCTACGTTATGCATTTTAAACTAAAAGTACAGATATAAAACCATATAAAATAATCAGACAATAAGGCTCTACTTTTTGAAAATATTTGAAAAATCATGGCCCTCAAATTCGGCCAGATTATAGAAAGGGTAGCCTATCAGCATCTCTTTGATGTTTTTTTTTAATTTTATATCCTCCAGCTGTTTAAATTTTGTAGGGAGTAGATTATAGAATTTAATGCTAAGGTACAAGTAGCTTTTCTGTACTTTTGCCAGTCGTATTCGGGGTACGCATACAAGGGAGCTACCGCGGGTATGATGCGAGTGAATGTCTGCATTAATTGGTGTTTCTGTTAGGTGCTGTCTAGCATACATTAAACACTGGTATATGAACGCCGAATACATAGTCATTACCCTTGCCTTGATGAAATATTCTTTGCATGAGGTCCTAGTGGTTACCTGATACATGCTGCGCAGTGCTCTCTTTTGCAAAAGAAAGATTCTTTTACTGGTTGCATGAATTATAATGAATCGCTGTTGAAAATCTTGACTCAAAGATCCATATGTACTATGTAGCGAGAACTCCATGGACGGATTTCGCTAAAAATGCTCGAAAACGGTTTTTCTGTATCATAATATTCGCTATAGAAAGTCAGAGTCTAGGACACTAAGCAAAATAAAACACTAAACAAATGGAAGTCTTTTAAAGTTTGTTATTTGTATTTTTTATCGTTTATGTACGCTAACGGCCCACCTTAATGTCTAACGACAATTATCTTACAGGCGACCGGCTGTTTATAACATCACGTGGCAGTAATCAGCTGCTCACCCATTCATTACTGACCACGCCCAGTGTTTCAACGCGACTTCGTACGCTACTCACGACTACGGACGTTACCACGATGCTACGAAGATAACTAGTTTTTTGCAAAAATCAGCGTTTGGCGGAGTTCTTAATTTTTACTGCAAATTTTTGCTGAATTTACAGAACAAATAATGAATTTTGAAGTATTTCTCATAAAATATAAAATATTATTAAATGAAACTGCAGCCCCCTAGGGCCTTAGCTGTGAATCTAATTCTGTGACCTTTGGTTTGTGAAGAATATCTTCAATATATGCCTACTCGTGATTTAGTGATTATATATAAACAGAATCGAGCGCATTCAAATGAAGTTCGTGAAATATCTCTGCTTCCGTCTGAAAATCCCATACAGCTCATCTAACTATTTCAATTTATGCAAGAAATTTCATATCCTCCCCTTGATTAAGCGGCGTGAAACCGCGGACTTAACCTTTTTGCTAAAAATTACCTCCAATAATATTAACTGTCCTGACTTACTAAATAAAATTAATCTCCGTGTTCCTTCCAAACTCAATAGATTTAACCCTGCTCTTCATGTTCCTCATGCTGGTACCAACTATAGGCAAAATGCATTTCTGTGGCGAACAAGTGACAATTTCAATGACATGATTAAACGCTTTGACTTTGATCTATTCTGTACGAGTGTTAACTCAGCTAGGCAGCGGCTGAACAGTGAATTTTTTAGCATTAATTGTTGAATAATTTTTGATGCATTCTTAATCGATAGCTTTAATTGAAAGATCACATATGTTTCTACAACCTTATTTAAACGTGAAAACCTTTAATTGGCTCTCTGCTATGTTACTCCGGCATTGTTAAATTATAATTAGCTGTTGGTTTTCCTGAAAATAAATAAATAAATAAATAAATATAGTATAACAATTGTGTTCTACCTAATGGCTACCTAACCAAATTCTACCTATGATCTACCTAACCAAATTCCACGGATTGCCGTGGGATCGCCTATTATATAATTATCTTGGCAATGATATATACCTACCAATATATTTATTTTGATTTGATTGATTTTAAATACGCGGATTTTATGATATTTCAATTCAAATTTCACATTCATTACTATTTTTCATATGCATCAAAAGATATCACGTGAAATGAAATTAAAATGTCCCATCCTGTATTAAAGGGAGAAGTTCAATTGTGGAGAAATCGGGAGAGAGAGAGGGAGTTGTTGGGGGAGCAGAGCAAACCCTTTCTGCTCTGGCGAGCGGAATCAAAGCATCGACGCGTTATCCACGGCGTTATAATTCTACCGCGTCCGATTCGTCCCTGACCTGCCGTGTCGTTCGCACTTAAAATAGCTATAGGGCACTTTGTTTATGTGCAGGGGTGGAGTTAGGGTTCGGTTATCGGCTTTTGCAGTTCTTGACATGAATTATAATGCTCGAAAATCAAGCCCTACTGGTATACTGGTTAGGGCAGCTTTAGGCATTATGATTATTCTTATTCCATACTACACTCGAGAGCAATGATTCTGAGTCACTAACATAAACTCCAATATCTCGGAAACTAAGAATGCTAACTTATTCAATTAAAAGGCATTTTATAGACTATTTAATCATCATCATCATCATTATCATCATTTATTCATTCCATAAAAGCATTTCACAATACTGAGGAACATGTCAAATTTTACAATCATAATTTACCGGATGATAAAACCGCTTTGATTAATTAAAAGGAAAAAAAATAATTGTAATCATAGGTGATTACTTAAAAATAGTCAAATTTATAAAATAATCAATAATCAAACAATAAATAATAATCAATACAATGAAAAAGAAAAATTCTGAAACATGCGCAATAAAATCTAAAACTTAGTGCGAAAGTATAGTCGTAATATGGTTATTTATAATCAAGCAATTGTGAACGCAATATCATAAAAGTCGTCCAGTTTGTAAAGGTCATGTTTGACTAACTGATTTTTCAAGCAGATTTTATATGCTGCCATCTCAAGTCTTCTCGTCGATGACGGCAAAGCATTGAACAATTAAAAAAAAATAGGACTCAAATAAAATTAATAAAACTTCTTGATTGCTGTAAAGTAATGCCATGAAAAAGGCCTAAAACGAAATAAATGATTTTTTAAAATCGAACTATGAATTCCGTACATTTGTTTTTGGTATTGTTTCTGTTCTGTCGCAAGAAATATAATATAAGAAGCGTTTATGGCATTACGTAATCATTATTAATGTGGTAATTATTGAATAAACTAGAATTCTTAGTTTCCGAGATGTTCAGTTAGTGACCCGGATTCATTTCTCCCGAGTTTATTTCAGTGTTATTATTTAATTCAACTTTTCGTTGATTTAAATGATTTCAATAATAGAAATAATTTACCACACATGATATAATAATGTCGACGGTCCCTACATATATTCCGTTATCTCGTATTTTTACACGACTGTCCGACAAAAAAAGGAGTGTAGTGTTCAGGGTTCATCTATGTGTGTTTTTTCGTTTCTTTATTCCACCATTACTTCTAACTTCTTTATTCCACCATTACTTGCATTCTCGCTATGCGCGCTCGTCGCCGACTATCCCTTTCGATCAGGTCAACCTCTTTCCCGAAGGGACATCACGCTCAAAATCCTTCCGTAAATCCTTGGCCGTAAGAACTACGCCAACCACTGTATCTATATCCACTCGGATAGCAAGGCAGTTCTTATGACACTAGCCTCGAATACCATTAATTCAAAGCTGGTGCAAAACTGCTTATCAATACTGAATTCCCTGGGCGAAAAGTACAGGGTAATTCTAAGATGGGTTCCCGGCCATCCAGGAATCGAGGGAAATGAAAAAGACGACGAACTTGCTAAGACGGGAGCAAAGAGGACGTTATACGGCCCTGAACCTTGCTGTGGCATACCAAAAAGCCTTGCAAACCTTATGCTCAAAGAAATAATAATGTGTTTAGAACAATCCGTCAACCACTGGAACAACACGTCAGGTTTGAATCATTCAAAAGCGCTAATGAAGGCTTACGACCGTAAGACTGCCCGTGAAGCCTTCTCTCTCAATAGAAACAATCTACGCATACTGGTAAGGGCGCTCACTGGGCATTGTGGCCTAAACAGACACATGAACATCTTGCGGTGTCGACTACAACGGGCGAGCCCGTCACCACAGGACGTTTTAACGATTAGTCGTTCTGTCGCCCTGCAGTGAACGTAGAAGACTTTGGACAGTACAATCCTACGTCCAGCTACGTCACAACCCGTGAGAGTCCAACGCCTTACCGCGAGTGAGCCAGGAATAAACCCGGCGGGCTCGAGATACTCGCGCCCTCACTTCCAATTGTGACCAGATTTCTCCGGTCTCTCGATTGGTTCCGAGTTCGAGGTCGCTTGCGCGGTTCTCTCCCTTACTAAGCGGTGAAACGGTGTGCACCGAATCTATCGCGGACCAAGGCGTCCTTTGCCCGACTCTGAACCGGGATCGGATGGCCAATGGTCATTTCAAGAGCAGTCGCCGTAAGGTAGACAACCACCCCCGCTCTATAGGAAACAATACAGTTTCCAGACTCCCCCGACTGTTAGTCGGAGAGCACAGTCGATTGGCTTGCGCCGCTCGGTGTGCAGACCGTCCAGGAGCGCCAGAGGTTTGATTCCCAGGGGAGACTGGTTGACCCAGTGTCCTACCCAGGTTCGCACCCCATGCGTGGAGGCCATCGGATGGGTGTTGACCCGTGAGTGTGACCGACCCTGAACACATGGGTCATCGTGGCCACCTCATCATGGGCCCATTAGCTCCATTAACACATGAACAAACTTAAGCTTCGGGACACGAAAATGTGCAGGTTCTGCCAAGAGGCAGAGGAAACTCCCCTGCACCTCATGTGCGAGTGTAGCCCGCTGATGCCCCACTTGGGTGGTCATTACCTCCAACCTGAGGAGGTAAAACAATCTGGTGCTCAAAGCCAGTTGCGGTTCTTAAATGACACGAGGCTTAGCGCAGAACTATAGCAGGTGGTGAACACAATAGATCAGCGATGGTCGCAGTGTTACAAGGCTCATAAAGACCTTAGTAAAGCACCAAACAACAAATAAAATAAAATGAAAAAAGTCCTTGGCCACTTCACAAGATTTTTTATTTATTTTTGAAATGTTTTTTGGAAAGTTGTAGTATTTGCAGGTAATTTAGTGTTAACATTTAATAAGCCGCTCAAAAAGTGTATTAAAAAAAACATATTGCCATGATTAATTCAATGTAATCATATCATGTAACTCAATATCACCAAATATGACACGTACAAATTATTTCATTATGTTTATTGGTTTGTATGGCGATCGGGTCTCATGCATTTATGCCCACATTGTATTACATGGAATAAGAAGCAGTTCTTCCCAATTAGGGTGTATTTTGTATATTATATTTTTCATACATATATAAGACTCATCAAAATCACACCTATCGCACCAATACCATCTCTTTCAGCCAACCAGCCGACCGTCAAGGGAGTGGATGGAAATTGGCTCGGTGCTTTCAAGGACTAATAAATAAATATAGACAGCAGAATCTCATTTTGCCAGTGCGAGAGCAAACAAAATCTATTTAGTTTGCGTTTGCCTGATTTCATGTGCATCATCGCTAGATTTTCGTACCTGCAGCGAGCTCTCGAGTTAGAAATTAAACGGGAGCTCACCAATGCTAATAAACTCCGATGCGAATTGAATATACATCAACTGCCATTGATTGAGAGATTCACCTGGGGTTTGCGCATCGCGTACTTAATGAATCTATCTAAATGGCAAGTAAATTAGTATTCTGCATAATGAAATACTTAAGGATTGGGGTGGTGGACTGAGCCAAAAAACCAATACTATCGATTATGTAGGGTTTGCTTGATTACCATTGATTTTATTTACTAATACCATTGATTATGTAGGATTATTATTAGATTGCTCAATGCTATACTACGTATTGGCAACCCGTTTGCGCCGCCGACATGCAAGTGGCGCTCATAGCATTGTCCGGTGAAACTAATAGCAATTTATTTGGCCAACTATAATGAAATGGATAATGAATGGGTTTTTTAAAAGAACTGATTGGTTATATAATAAATCCATTATTTAACCAATGATAACAATAATAACGTTCAATTATTACTGCCTTCTTTTGCAATTTATATAGGCTTATTACATAACAGAAATAATATTTATAGATAAGATTAGTCTATTTCACCATTAAAGCACGCAATTATTACGTATTGAAAACTGTATATCAAATAAAAAAATGCATCTTTATGTAAATAATATTAAAATAAGCCATAATTCGTTTGTTTTTGTATTATTATTTTATTTTGAGATGGGATACCGTAATGTCGTGTTCAGAACGCCATCTATTGGGTTAATGAACATTAATCAAGATTAATCAATTTGTCGAACTATGAGTGCCATCTCCACTTTGCGTTTATAGCGTAGTACGGCATTGGGCAATCTTATACCCTATAAATCAATGTTAAAACTCACATCAAATTATATACGTCGCATTTTTATGTACCTATTGATTTAATTTATTTTATTGAGTTTCATCGCATGATTTTTTTTGATTTTCCTTGATTTTATCGAAAAAGCCGTTTATAAGATAAAGTTAGAGCCTTGTTTCGATATTCTTTAGAGCCTTGTTTCGATGATATATCTATTCATTTAAAAAAATATATTTCATAAATATGACAATCTTTTGCCATTTTTTTATTTTTTTTTTCAATCATAACATCGAAAACCTTGGAAACGGTATAAAAATACTTTCATGACATCGATTTATCGAAGAACGCTAGAAATAGAGAGAAGGTAATGTATATTACACTTTTGAATACATTTAATGATGTGGTATTTCTAATATTACAAGGAAGCTATTTCTAAAGTCGCGCTGTCTGAATAATGAAAGATTGAAATTAAATCTTAATTACTGTCATTTTTAATTTTATGCTGTAGCAATATTAATAATAAACGTCAAACTCGGTAATTTTTAAATTAAAATACTGAGAGGATTTATGCAGATTCTTCTTGCAATTAAGTACTAAATTAAAATTAATGAAACGTAATAATTAGAATAACAAGACTCCTGGGTATGAACCCTGTCTTCGTGAGTTGGACCAAAAACGTGTTTAGCGGCTTCAAAATGCCTGTGCCAGATTTTGATTTCATATCCTAAATCCTCCATCTTGAATATGGGTGATCGCAGGTAGTCACAAGTTGCTAAAAGAGAATAGGCATTTTGGGTCCACCCTTTAGTCTCTGCTATAGCTATAAATCATATACCAATGCAAAGATCTCTTAATGTAGACCATTTATTACTAGAACGGTTCATCTCAATAATGAGCCGTATTGGAGTTATATCCTCCTAAATATGGCTAATTATTTAATATCCCAATGCTAGTTTGTGTACATTTTATTTATTTTACTTTTGTTTAAAAACATAAATTGCTAGTTTTTTTTTTGCTAGTTGCCAATGCTAGTTTTTATACATTACGCACAGTTTATTATCGGTTGCATTCCAAACCTCCGTTTGTACTCTACACATGATGGCCTTCCCCCAAACTAACCTCCAACCTGCACACGGTCTCTGCGTGGATGTTTGCGCGCACGCAACGAGCCTATATGAGGGCACCTTACATGTCCAGGCATTGTATTTTTAATCTATGTATCTATATATTAATTTAAAACGTGTTTTTTTTCCTGTAACGGCCATAATGAGAGAACGGCTAAGTGTAAAATATTTGGTTGAGGTGTCTAAAAAAAGCTCTGGGTCTCTAGATGTGTCATCAATAGAGAAAAATAAAAAAAGTCATCAAAATAGAAAAATAAACAATGATAGTGCTATCTGCTGGGATGGCACTATCATTGTTGGGAGGTTGATAGGGGGGAATGAAGGGGAGAGGGGGTGAAAGGTGAACGGGAGGAGAGAGTAGTTAGGGGGTTGATTTTGGGTGGGGGTAGGGAGAGGGAGGTTAGGAGAGAGAAGAAGAAGAGAGGGAGGGAGGGTTGGTGGGTATCTATCAATTAACACAATCTTTTAAGTCTAACTTCAACCACTTCTGATAGTCGTATCAACATGAAACTTGGCAATTGTGTGTAAGTCTGATGACAATACAATAGTATGCTATCATCTAGCTGATCTGATGATGGAGGGGGAAGGTGGTCACAGGAACTTCATAACGAAATAAAGTATCAGAGCCGTGTTTGGGCTTATTGGGATCGGCTCAATATATACTCTGGTCTTGAATGATTTCCAGGGTCTGATGATGGAGCCAGAAGGTGGCACTGGAATTATATAACGGAACGACGTATCTTAGCCGCGTTTGGGCTTTTTGGAATGGTCTAGAAATGTACTCTGGTCATGAATGGTTTCCAGGGTCGAGCCGGAAGGTAGGCACTGGAACTCAATAGCGGAACATAAAACCTTAGGGTAAGCGAAGTTTGTAATTAACTATATTATTTAGGTGTGGGGCGCTTATGATATGCATCGTATTTATAATGAAATGCATCGTGTTCATTATTAAATCAGACTTTTCATTTCATAATGAGCACGATGTATTCATCCAAATTTATTGTCATTTGGACAATTATTTATTTGATAATTGGACAGTTTAGGCACAGTATACCAGACAGTAGCTTCTCTTAGAACAAAATTAAAAATCGAAGCGAATAAGTCACGAGTCGTAAGGGCTCGGATATGGCCACCAGATGTTGGCTACCTCTTCCCCAAATGTCCGAAAATTTCGCCAGCCTTTACCTGCGCGTAACGCTAACCAAAGGCGTTCGTCGAGACATAGCCCTGTGCCCATATTCCTCGAAACCTCTTCCCGTAATGCCCTGTAGCTCGAGAGTAAAGCTACTGTTTGGTATACTGTGGTTTAGGTAACCTATGACACCTGAAATCACATAACGATGCTAACGATACCACAGACTTCTGAATCGGTTCAAGCGTTTGTAAGTAATGGTGGAATAAAGAAACGGAAAACATACATACATGAGCCCTGAACACATTAAACTTCTTTTTGTTATGTAGTCGTGTAATAATTGAACTATTCTTTAGAAAAAAACTGAATGTCATCATTAACACATATTGGTTATTTTTTCTGAGCACAATGACGTATTTATATGTTTTTCTAAAATGTCAGAATGGAATAAATTCGTAAGAACTAAATACGGTCACTATAATATTGATAATATTTTGTTTAGTGTAATAATGACATATTTTGTATAATTTATTTTGCTAAATTAATATTCCAAAAACTTTTATTCGTTACTAGTCCTACAGGTTTTCCTGGCAGCCGCGAAGAAGAACAAAAATATCAAATGATGACTGTCATAACACAACCAACACGTAATATACGCTGCTTTCTGGCAAGGGGTTGTTGCACGTACCGTATGACACTCGAAATGACATATCGATCTAAATATCTTCATAACATTATTATGACATGATTTATATTATTGTGCCAATTCATTCCGTACCTCCGACATCCTTCCATTATACTCGGTCCGACAATCGGTCCATTATACTCTTTCCTTATTACACTTGTGCCCCCATCGCCCCACCTCACTTTTATCCAATTTGGAAACGGTATGACAGTCACAATGCTTACTGATTAGAAAGAAGTCAAAGCGAATATATCTACGCGAAAGAAACACGGAATGAGGGTATTTGCTCTTGCTATGTTATTACTGAATCTTTTATTTGATGTTCTTTATGGAAGCTATCCAATGACTGTCATACATTAATTATTACATAAACTCTGTTCACCGAGGGAAGATACAAAATTGTAGGTATAATTCACCTACAATGGAATTTTAAATTTGAGTAAACAAGTAAATGGTGTTTTTGTTTTCTATCTTTTATCGATGAACGGAGTATAGGTAGGAGGTACTGTTTTTTCCTATTTCAAAAATGTTAATTCTCTTTAGAATATACGGTTCGCAAATCAATAGCTCTAAAACTTAAACAGATGATTTATATAAAAGAAAACTTGAAGCTGTAGAGTCTTAGTTTTTATTGGTGATGATGGGTGATTGTTCCAATTTTCTACTGTTCTACTGTTCCATAAAACTAAATCAAAAAAATCGTTTTTTTTGTGATCGTTACTTTTAAAAAATGTTTTTATATTACGTAGGTAGCTTTTGTTCATATCATATTATTGTACATAAAAAAAACTGAGTCAAAAATCATCTAGACATTTTTGGATTTAGTTTCTTCGGTTAGTTTCTTCGGGTATGATTTACCTAGAGGTAATGATGCAAATTTCCATTAAAATATATATTTTTATTTAAGTTAATCTTTACAGGAATTAGAAGCACGTTACAACCAAACGCATTAGCAGCAAGTTGTTTTAATTGGATTTCTTATAGAATAATTCAAAATATTATAATATTGCGTAATATGAAATTCATACTAACTTCGTCATCCATAATACAGACAGATAGACTCATCTGCGAATTGCGCGAATAGATAAGGAGAAAACTACATATATGATGAGGAGAAAACTACATATATGATGAGGAGAAAACTACATATATGATGAGGAGAAAACTACATAGCTGACAAGCTACTATTGAAAGAGCTACATATTACAAGTATCAGACTTTCTGATGGAAAAAGAAAGCTTTCAAAATTTTTAATAGACGGGTGCCAAAATGAAATCTCTATTTAATGCAAGTAAATATTTAATTTTCCGAATGGTTTTATCCGAAGGCTGTTAACTGGCGTCCTCTGAGAGAAGACGGTTATCATTTTTAATGAAAGCGATGAAAATAAAATGGATTCTGAAGCCTTAAGAGGGGGAGTGAAACTGAGCCTATTTATTATATTAAACCAGAAGGCATTTTAACTTAAATGGTGTGCAAGCCCTGAAGAGTAATTACCATTATTATTAGTGATTACCATTAATCATTTTACATCCCTACTGCCTTTTTTCAATTCAATTTCAATTTCACACGGGGAATAATAATAAATATTTATTTAATAATAAATTCATTATTTTAAGTTAATAATTAATTTTTATTTCTTATAACTCTAAGAGTTTGCTAATAAAACAAAGACTTCAGTTGTTATAACTCTAACAAATGGTAATATATTTACAGGTCCACAACATATGTATAACCGAGTTTGAAAACGTAACTTTGATCTATAGCTAGCTAAACCCGGCAACGCTTTTCTGTGGCTCAGTCTTATTATGAAATGAATGGGGAACGCTCCGATATGTCGATGTCGAAGCGCACAGAAGATTTCAACGGTGCGGGAACACTTTTGTCGCTCGTATTCAAATGCAACGTTGTCTCAAAATTTAATTTACTAAAAAAACACTAGCGTATTAGAATACAACGTTGTGTCAAAATTTAATTTACTAAAAGAACATTGAATTTATTAAACAAAAAAAAAATTATTAAAAAAATACTAGCGTATTAGAATATAACGTTGTGTCGAAATTTCAAGGCAATCGAATAGGTACCTTTCGAGTTTTGCGATCCCAAAACTTTGTTTTCTGTCGGATTGCCTAGATATAAGGGGATTTTTAGAACAGGATTTTTCATAATGATCAAGATGGGGAATTTCTAACTGACCCATTCCATAACTTGCCCTTTCCAAGAGAAGAACTTGTTGGCACCTGGAACTTTCGCATGGTTTAGAAACCGAGAGAAAAAATCGAGCCTTATTTTTTTCAAGACGCCGATCTTGTATATTGTTTCAATGTACCCGGTTTGACGTCAATGTTAAACATTCAACATGTGGCTGATGAATAGAGACTATTCATAGGCTCTTTTAAAAGAAGATTAAAAGCTGTTTTACTCCACAATGGCAACAAATATGCCTCTATACCTGTCGGGCACTCAGTACATTTAAAGGAGAAGTATGACAACTTGTCTTTGATCTTAGACAAACTCAAATATAAGGAATTTGAATGGAACATCTGCAAGGACCTGAAAGTCATTTCTATGATACTCGAACAACAAGGCGGTTACACCAAATACCCCTGTTTCCTCTGTGTATGGGCTAGCCGCGCAAAATCTCAGCACTGAATCCAGAAGGAGTGGCTAAGAAGAACACTTAAGGTTGGAGAGAAAAATGTACATGTTGAATCTTTGGTAGACCCGAAAAAAGTACTTTTACCCTCGCTGCCCATCAAACTAGGTATGATGAAGCAGTTTGTCAAGGCATTGTCAAAAGATGGTTAAACATTCAAGTATCTAATAAGCAAGTTCCCTGGGTTACCCGAAGCAAAGTTGAAGGAGGGAATTTTTGTCGGTCTAAACATACGTAAGCTTCTGAAGGCAGAAAACTTTGAACATGTCATAAAATATATTGAGAAAAAAGCGTGGACTTCGTTTAAAGAAGTTGTAACAAAGTTTTTAGGAAACAAGAAGGATCCCAACTTCAAAAACATTGTTGAACATATCTCACTCAATGAGCTTCAAACTACACTTTTTAAACTCGCATTTGGACTATTTTCCTAAAAATCTTGGTTCAGTGAGTGAAGAGCAAGGAGAGAGGTTCCACAAGGATATAATGGAATTAGAGCGGAGATACCAAGGACGATGGAATTCAAATATGATAGGCGACTACTGCTGGATGCTGGATAGAGGAGAGCCACAGCGGCGCACAAGCGGAAAAGTTCAAAGCGGAGTGTTGAGGGGAAAACTGTAGATATTATAAGATATTATTGTACTATATATTTATTTGAAAATTTTAAACAGTAAAAAGTTAGAAAATATGACGTCTTATTTGAAATAAATATCACGTCAAACAAATTTCTTAATTTTAATTCTACTCAAATTTAATATTTTAGTCATCCACAATTGCATTTTTCTTCTTTTAGTTTTTCGAATGTCACTAAATAACACGAGAAAGAGTCCTGCTGTGTTACTATTATGAAAAAAAATGGTAATAATATTCAGGAATCCCCCTCATATTTCATTTATTATGTAAACGACGTTGGCGCTTAATTTTATGAAGCGACAGATTGCCGGCTTGACAGTAGCTTAACAAACCGATTAGCGGTTTTTAGTTGTAATAATATTATCTCCGTGGATATATTAAATGAAATATGACAGCAGCAATCATTACCAGCGGAGAATCTCCCTTTAGAATCGCACTGCAAGTGACATACTGTAATAAATCGTTTTACATTAATAAATAGAAAAAAAATACGTGCTCCGATAGGTATGGCGGGCCATAAGCCCCACCGTAATAGTATGGCATTTCGTTAGGTTCATTATTATTCTATATTACTAAAATCTTTATGTAACAAATCGTTTAAAAAACATTTTTACGACGTGTTTAATTATCTACCCTGCGATTACGCCCCGACGTCCAGCGCTAAGACCATCTTTTTAGTTTCATGAATTGCCTAATTTAACCCCTTACTGAATGAATTATGAAGGAGGTTAATAAAATTTTTTTTTGGTAAAAATGTGTTTATTTATCTTTATTAAACATAATTCATACAAAAGAAAAAAATTGCAGTGATTATCTATGAAATTACATAAAAGAGCCACATCTGGCTTCGTATGCATTCTAGTGAAAATCAAGTAAGGCCATTTCTGGCTTTGTATGCATAGGGGTTAAATTTTGTGGAAATCTTTAAAACAGTTCCGTTTGTCATTATAGCATAGAAAGACCTCGCATTTTTCACGTACGGTTTGTGTTTGCGATATGCAGGTTTGTTGATGTTATCTTGGACAGATTTTAGATTTGACTGCTTTACTATAGAATCAATTATATCATGTGTGAAGATAAATTTGAATAAATCGACTGGTGAATCCAACTGTTTTATTTCCTTCGGCAAATCTGTGTTGCCCGTGAATTTGAAGTTTTCTTTGACACGGAATGGTCGCCATACTTGTAATAAATGACTTGAAATTTTCTGTCTCTATCTCCCGGCCTATATTACATAATTCTTATAATAGGCCCAATTGCGTTTCTTCGTGAATTAAATAGGAACTTAGGTCAACCGAACGAGACAGATCAATACGTTAGAACGGAATATAAAAAAAATACCATCGTTGATTTTCCCGCAACAAAACTACCTGTCGAAGTTATAGACGCCCAAATAAGTTTGAACGTATTTCGTGCCGTGTTAGATATAGCTGCTTTATCTTCGGTGAGTAGTTTTAATGCGGAAAAGTGACAACCGTTCATTTCACATTCCGCTCTGACGTACTGCTCTGTCTCGTTCACATGAACTAATTTCCGGTTTTAGTTCAAGAGAAACGCAATCGAGCCCAATAAAGGTATGAAACCTTAATGCACGATTAGGAATACAAGATTCATTTATCAGTACTGGAAATAAATTATTCATTGTATTGTAGGTAGGTCTAATTATGAGTGTATTATCTTATTACAGTTTATTTAGGTGAGCAATGCCTACAAGCGAATAAGTCCTTACCTGTTTATATAAGTCCTTACCTGCTAAGAATAAACTTTCTTACCTGCTTTCTCCATGCCAAGATCCTGGAGTATAGTGGCGGCCAGGTCCGCTCTCAACCTTAAAGACTCCCACCGTGAAGAATTGACTAACACCTCAAGCCGTTTATAATGACGAGTGATGCATAATGATCCTAAAGCTCCGGTTGAAACGGCGTGGATAGCGAGTAAGGAATCCTCGACTGGATCCTGAGGAAAATAAGAAAAAAAACTGTCAAATTACTTATACAACATCACAAATGAACCCTTATACGTAAACACATAAATTCCCCATTATTAAAATTTCGTTTCACGCTGTCACCTCATTAAGATAATTCGCACTGCCCCTCAACTTGAAACAAAGGAGGTTCCTCCTATTTTATATTAAAAAATAGATCCTTTTGGAAGTGTTGGGCATTTAATGTAGATGAAATAAATTCTAACTTATTTTAAGTAAAGATACAAGGAAGTGATATTGTCGAGTTTATCGAGTTTATATAAAAAGACATATGATCACGACATAGAGACCTGGAAACAAAAGTGCAGCAGTGGTAAGTATTGATGCATTTCGATACGTATCTCTAAAAAGGTATAGAAGATCACTACTCCGTTGGTATTTGTGTAAACGACTGCTTATCGAAGAGCTTCTTTGTAAACGAGATTTTGAACGCGGCAGAAGAAGCAAGAAGGTAACGATTTCAGCTGGAACTGATAATCGAAAATTCTGGCTTTGCGAAAAACACGGTTGACGGAGATCAACGCCTGCTACTTTCAGTGTTTGTCTTTTGGCTTTGTTCATTGTTTTTACAAAGCAAAGCTTACCGGGATACCGTAGACTTATAGGTCCAAAGAAAGTTGAATAATATAAAAGGTATCCTTGGAATTTGGACATTTTATCCAATGCCTCAACCAGTCAAAATAGTCACATTCAAAACGTGGTTTTGTAGTTTATCGATATTCAGACAAGTACCATTGCAGAATTTTAGCGACATCAAGTTTTGCAGCAATATTTTCGGTTCTTTTAACCTTCAATTCTCATTAGGGCAACATGAGACCGAAATGAGCGTACACGCGAAAAAATAGGCAAGGTCAATTTTGACAAATAAAAATTCAGCGTTGACGAAGCGTCAAGCGCAGATTCTACGTCCGCTCGCGCCGGCTACTAGGCGCATTCTAAATGCTCTATCGCAGCGCTAGTACAAAATAACT
This sequence comes from Micropterix aruncella, assembly GCA_944548615.1. Taxonomy (NCBI): domain Eukaryota; kingdom Metazoa; phylum Arthropoda; class Insecta; order Lepidoptera; family Micropterigidae; genus Micropterix; species Micropterix aruncella. Next base: position 22,089,472 of record OX155963.1, read on the forward strand.
ATCTTTACGCAGTGGTGGTATAAGGGTGTCAAAGCATATTTTCTTTACGCAGTGGTGGTATAAGGGTGTCAAAGCATATTTAGCGTTGCTCTCAGAGCGCTCTCACGTTTTAATTAATTGTAATTAATTTAGGGCCTAAATAAAAAATGTGGCTAAGTGTTGCCCTAGAGCATTAACTAGTCAATATTATGAAATTATAATAAAACACATTCACCGTTTACATTACAGCAGTAAACGCGCCTGAAAGTTTTCGAAGTCAGTTTAAAGCCTTAATGTCCAAGGCGATGAGCAACTTTTTTTACTCCAAATTTTAAATTGGTTCCTTTCAAGGGACTTTTATAAAATAATGTTTATGTTTTTCAAAAACTCATAAAACTAAAATTCCTCAGATATGGTCGTTCCCAGGTATCATGTCACCTTAATGTTCGGCATGCCGGGCGCATTGAGGAATTAAGCTATTTGACCGGATATTGGACCGCTACTTGGTCATCGGCGATATTACAACTCTTAGATACATGTAAAAGAGAGAATTACTTACAATTTGATTTGCACATGCTGGGATGTTTCGCTATTATTCATTGAAGGATATTTCTTGAAACGTTCCGCAATCCTTGAGAACTTTTTGAGAACCGCTTAGTATATATTTCTAATATGAGCTGCCCAATTTGTAAAAGTACTTAAATAAATAGGTATTACCTTTCATCAATACATTTCTAAGTGAAAAGTTTTTTTTTACATTCATTACCTTTCCTGCTTATAATTCGAGAATCAATGAACACTAATAATTGACATATATACTAATCGATTCCCCGTCATCAATTTCGAGATAAAAATCACAAAAAATATATGTCGTTTTAGACCTCGAGGTATTCAACTTTGAAATTTTGACAATAACACTTTTTTCTCCGAATTGTAGGGTGTTTTGTGTGATATATTTGAAACTTTCGATCTCATATAGCGTTTATTACACGGGAATAGACAAACTAGGCAAGCAAATAAAAATAGATCAGTGTAGTGGTTCTCGAGTTATTAACACACCCACAGACAGATAGACAGAAAGATGTTAGATTTTATGATATGTAAAAAAGCAAAAATTGGTTAGGAAAACATCGGTGACAACACATACTAAGTATACATATATCCTAGGTATACTTTATAAATCCCTTTAACTAGGAGTAGCCTGTTTTCGGAGATTTTATACAGGTTGAGCTTCAATTAATCGGCATCCTTGAAGGGGGTGAATCAGTACGAGAAACTAAGCAACTTTTGAAAAAAAAAATGTGGTAAAAACAAAAAAAAAGTTAAAAAAAACCTTTTTGTTTTTTAAATATTTTTTTCGTCTGAAAAAATAGTATAAAAAACGTTCATAACGATGCGCCATCTAGCGGTAGGTAAAATATCGCTATTGTTGTTTATTATCGATATTTTACCTACCGCTAGATGGCGCAGCGCGCTCAAACGCTTGTCAAACTTTTATATCCCAGTTAAGTTCTTCAAACTTTTTTTTTTTTTTTTGTTTTTTCCAAAAAGTTTATCAAAAGTTGCTTACATGCTTGTAATGATTCAACCCCTTGAAGGATGCCGGTTAATTAAAACTCACCCGGTATATTTACCAGCTGTAATCTGCTACGCGTTGCTGTGGCTCAGTCTGCTTAAATGGAAAATAAATAAAAGAGAAAACACACATTTCTATCGCCAACACACATAGGTCGAAATAGAATCAAAAATCAAAATCAAAAATCAAAATGTTCTTTATTCATATAGACACAATTAATTATTAATAATTTTTAATTTATGTTCTTATGATGCGTCCAAGCCTTACTCCCAAGCCGTTTTGTCATTTACACAATCAGATATTGTATAGTATGCTTTTTTATACAATTTTGCTTTGATGGTAGCTTTAAACTTATTTACAGATAGTTCTCTAATAGTATGAGGAAGTTTGTTATAGAAGCGTATACATTGTCCCAAAAAAGAATTGCTTATTTTGTGGAGACGAGTAGCACGTACAACAAGGTTATGCTTATGTCTAGTATTAACATTATGAGTGTCGCTTTTTTTTTTAAACTTGTCAATATTCTTGTGGACATACAACAGATTTTCGTATATATATTGTGATGCAACAGTAAGAATATTTATCTCTTTGAATTTTTCTCTAAGTGAAACTCGAGGACCAAGTTTATATATAGCTTTTACAGCACGTTTCTGTAGTATAAAGATGTTATTGATGTCCGCACAGCTTCCCCAGAGAAGAATCCCATAGGACATAATGCTATGAAAGTAACTAAAGTATACTATTCTTGCTGTATCTACATCAGTCAGCCGCCTTATTGTTTTAACTGCGTATGCCGCAGAGCTAAGTTTTCCTGACATTTTCTCAATTTGTGGGCCCCATTGTAATTTGGAGTCAATTGTTATCCCTAGAAACACAGTTGAAGCAACAGGCTCCAGTCTAGTTCCATTTATTTCTATATTGGTTTGTACCTGCTTAACATTAGGTGTAGAAAATTTAATCACTTTGGTTTTTTTTCATTTAATAGTAGGTTATTTACATTAAACCAATTAACAACTTTTGAGAGTGCATTGTTAACTTCGTCATAATTGTACAATTTTCGACTAATTTTAATCGTCAAAGAAGTATCATCAGCAAACAATACAATTTCGTGATTATTCCTTATGTGAAAGGGTAAATCATTGATGTATATTAAGAAGAGAAATGGGCCAAGAATGGAGCCTTGTGGGACACCCATGGTGACCATTGATCCTGGTGATCTTTTACCGTTTACATCAACCTTCTGAATTCTATTTCCCAAGTAAGAAGTAAGAAGATCAAGAGCCTTGTTCCTAATGCCATAGTGATGTAATTTCCTAACTAGTGTATCATGGTGTACACAATCAAATGCCTTAGACAAGTCACAGAAGATGCCTAATGCGTCTTGTGACTCTTCCCAGGCATTCAATATACCTGTCAATAGTTCGGTTCCCGCATCTATGGTTGAGCAACCCTTCGTAAATCCAAACTGTTTCTTATGAAGTAAATTATATTTGTTAAAATGAGTGTGCAATTGTCTAAGAATTAATTTTTCGAAAATTTTACTCAAAGTGGGAAGTACGGAAACTGGTCGAAAATTCGAGGGATCAGAAGTATCGCCAGATTTAAATAATGGTATAACTTTACTATGTTTCATCAGATCAGGAAACACTCCAGAAGTAACACAACAATTGAATATATATGCTAGATAAGGTGCGATTATTTCTATGATGTATGAAATAGTTTTTACAGAATATCCCCAAAGGTCCATAGTTTTTTTTATCTCAATTGTTTTAAAGGCATTTATTATATCATTGCAGTTAACAATAGTGAAAGCGAAGTCGGTAACACATACGGAAACGCTTTCTTTAAGAAGTGTGGATTCAGTTTCGGATAAATATTTAAATAAATATGCCCTCGTGTATATTCTGATGTTAATATTCACGCTGTCACCCAAGCGTGAGCCAGTACCTACACAATTCAGGCAAATCATAGGATATTAAACCCACTTCAGATTCTGGACAAGCGGCGCTCCGGGATTACGATGTCAAAATGCGGACGCTTGTCCTCGTGCACGGTCCACCCCATAATTTAAATAAACGACAGGCGCACCGCACCAGTTTGCGGCCCCTACACATCATGTAGAGCAGGGCTGTCCAACATGAGGCTTGCGGGCCGCATGCGGCCCGCGACTCGATCAAAAATGAAATAATGTTCTGCCACAAACAAACGTAATTATTACCTGCTGGTTAAGATATTGCCGTGTATGGCAATAGGCCCGCCTTTTGTACCCGTTGTGATCAATATAGAGTTTCTTTAATTATTATTATACTGGATTTGATGCTGGGAAGCACGTATATTTGCGAAAGCATCTTTTCCAACGTGAAATTTATTTATATAAAGTCAACATATAGATGTTCCCACTTACTGAGTTGCTTCGATTATCAACAAGTATTAAAGTTAATATTGATGCATTAGCAAAAACCAACGTCCTCGTTTTTCCCACAATTTTTTTCATAATTAGATATTTTTTAAATTAATTTAATTAATAATGCAAACGCGTTTTTTTTTTGTAAACCATACCTATTAAAACTCACTAAAAAAGTTTCATACGAAGTATTTTGTAATGTAGCCCTCTAAACCCGTCCTTTTTTTTAAAGCGGCCCTTGGGGCACTTGCAGTTGGGCAGCCCTGATGTAGAGACTGTGTGCCTTTAACCTTCAAACGGTCGTAATTATCCTTAAAAGAATATACTTACAATAAAATCAGTTTAATATTTATTTATTTGTCTATTGTTATTTGTCGCGTTTAAATATACATATATGTTGTGCCACCCCAAGACTTTCCCGGCAAGTAGCCAATCATTGATTTCATCTGAATATTAACTTCATAAATCGATGAGAGCCTTCTCTAAGCCGGCGAATGAATCCGGTTAGGCTCCATTGCGACGCATCAGGCGGTGCAGTTCGTTTCTCGGCTAAAGGCGGTGTTAGGTTAAAAAATAATTATTTACAACGCTGTCCACGCAGTGAGGCAGCAAAGATTTGGAATCGTTTTATTGGTATCCCGGATTCGCGAACAATGCCGCCTGCACTTTAAAGGGCGAGATAATATGTCCTTTCACAGAAATCCGAACTCACCCCTTGCCTTCCTGGCACAGAGACAATAGGCGTAGCTGGTCCGTTTTACAACACTATTGCGCCATTGTTCACATACGGGTTAACTTTTCGAAGACGTAAATCTGAAGTGCACCCTGTCATAAAGACGACCTCGCTTTCTCTGAAAGGACTATAACATTTCAAAAAACCCAGCCATTACTCAAATGGCACGCCCTAAACCTTATGATTAATTTAGTTATCAGATAATTGATCTATGATAATTATATTATAAAATAGGATAAGGTTATCAAACGGTCTGCGAGAAAAATAGCTTGACAGCTTATTATTATTTAGCGAATTAATGTAAGCTTGATTGTTAGTATAAGATAACATAAATTACTAAGTAAATATACTAACATATAATAAAATGTTCAGGTCCGATATGAAAATTAGTAAACATTTATGCGTCTAATTAGAGTACCTAGTAAATTGGGGTGATTAGATTAATTAATTTTGTAATTAGGGTGATATGGTAATCAACTTTAATCTATGATACAGAAGCATCCCTAAATCACCATATCACCGTATTTGAGTTGTTAGTTATAAGTAGAGATAATTATACAATTAAGTAGACATAATTAAACATTTAGTAATGTATTTACGTGCACTGCTATCTATGAGTATATTGGCATACCATTTTGGAAAGAGGCGTTTCCCTTTAGATCCTTTGACCAATAAGAGAAGGTGTGAAATCGTTCCGGCCAGTAAAAGCATAGACATGGCGTTTAAGGGGCGGAAGGATTTTTATTGTAAACAGTGAGGAAAGCGAAGGATGCCATTTTTAGTTAGTTGCCAAAAAAGGTCGGAGACGGACGGGCACCTTTTCGGGTGTTATAAACCGACGTCACCGCGATAAATGTAATCGCGAGTTATCATAGGGCAATGGGCCCGTAAATAATAATTAATAAGTTCTGAATATACAAGTTAGAAAAATAAATGTGCTTTAATTGCCGGGAAGCCGTAGAAGTTAAAGTGTCGTCAGTCAGCAGCCGGAAAATCGAGGAAGCTTCACTGCCGAGGCCAACCTGGCTGAAATAAAGGATGCTGTAAACCACGAAAGAGGGTGAGTTAAATATATTATTACAGTCCACTGGGGACTCGCCCTGATGCAAAAGGCATCCGAAAATTCACACTCTTCGCTGATAGAACATAATTGGTCATATTCGAGCCGGATGGAGATCACCAAGTCCAATAAGTGACAGAAAAATTGACAATTTGAAGAATCTGTGTTGATCAACGAAGAATTAAAATGTATACAGCATCCAAGAGACAGCCAATCAGGCCCAACTCTACAGCATCGTCGGCAATAAGCCGAAGGAGCGAGCGTCTACAGGAGGTTAAAGAAGCCTCTGAAGAAATTCTACGTGTAACGAGAGCCGCGGCGAAGATTAAGGCAGAAAAAACTAAATTAATCGCGGCGGCGGCAGCAAAGGAAGAAATCGCCAAGGCGGAAGAAAGAAAAAGAGCAGCGGGCGCGGCAGCAGCATTACAAGCGACTCAAGCGGACTTAGCGGAACAAGAACAAGTGCTGGAAGCGGAAGGAGATCACGCACGTAGAATTCTGGAAGTTGTGTCAGAATCTTTTCATGAATCCACCGCCGAAAGCTGGCAAAATCGCCAGCTCTCCAGCAGAGCGGAATCAGTCGCCGAACGAACTTCTGCGTGGGCGGAAAATAATTTTCGCGAATGCACCGGAGAATCGAGACAAGACATGCCACCCGGCCCGGAACGAGTCGCCGCAACGGAAATCGTCGAAGAAAACATCGAACAATCAGTGCGGCAAATACACGGAAAAGTGAGTGAAAACCTAGTGCTGTGTTCGCGAGGAAATGGGATTGCGCCTGACGCGCGCGCTACAAGCGCGCAGGCAACTCCAGCCACGAGCACGCAGCCAGCGCAGACAGCTGGAGACGGCACGGGCGTCGCGGCGCCGCATCCGGTTGCCAAAGCGGGCGCCTCTTCAAGTGGAGACAGCGGCGATAAACAGTTATTAGAGCAGGTTTGTCAAGTTATTGCTAATGTTTCTTCCAGACCGTTTTATGATAACCATTTACCAGTATATTCAGGGGATCCTATAGAGTTTATCGCGTTTAAAGCCATTTTTGAACAGTCTACCACTGTGGGAAAGCTGACAGACGCTCAAAATTTATTACGCCTCCAGAAAGCACTCAGAGGAAAAGCGAGAGATGCCGTATCAGGTCTGTTATTATTCCCCAATCAAGTATCAGAAATAGTAAAAACTCTGGAAACCTTGTTTGGAAATCCTAATGCTGTTATAAACCGCACCATAAGTGAGGTACGTAGGATGAGTAACCTGAGCGAGGACATAGATCATGAAGCTTTGACAAAATTTGCATGCAAAATTAAAAACTTAATCGCCACGCTCCAATCGTTAGAGCGAAACGATCATTTACTTAATCCCGATCTGTTATCCAATCTAATCGGCAAATTACCGAAAAACCTTTTAACCACTTGGTTGGCCGATAAAAATAGGCAAACGTCAGACGAACCGGTAATTGTTTATTTTTCGAAATGGTTAGAGTCATTAGCGATTAGCTCGAAAGATGCCGGGATCGCCGGGGCAGATATTAAAAAATATCAAGGCCACAGCCGCGAAAATAAGCTAAAGGGAAATGCAAACCATAAAAAAGAATACGTTTTTAATGCTCGCGATAAAACGCCGGAATCGGTGAAATGCATTAAATGCGATGAAAATCATTATTTGTCAAAATGCGAGAGTTTTAAAAAACTGTCATTAGACGAACGCTGGGCTTTGATTAGAGAGATGAAGAGATGTTTTAAATGTTTATCAAAATCGCATGGAAGTCGCTCTTGTCCAGCTTATCGCAAGAACCCGCGTGCGAAATATCATTTTCTATTATCGAACGCTAGTTTAGAAAATAAAAAACCAAACGAAGTAGATAGAAGTGTTGCTCGCGCGAATAATGACAACCAGGAAAATATAGTCGCCCATACGATTAAGAGAAATAATATTCTTTTAAAAGTTTTACCGGTAGTTATCACGGGTCCGAAAGGAACTAAAACCATATACGGTCTGGCAGACGAGGGTTCAACTGTATCTTTATTGGATCAGGCGGTGGCTAACGAACTTGGTTTAGACGGGCCATCTAAACCATTGGAAATCCATGGTGTAAACGAAATGACCGCCACATCTCAAAATGCTAAAACCGTTACATTTCGAATTAGAGGAGAGGAAGAAAGCAAGTCTTACGAAATGCAAGCATACAGCATAAATAATCTCAACCTCCCATTGTTAAAAAGTATACCCCGTGACGAGATAACCGGACGAAAGTATATAAATACCATAGCGCGCGAGGTAACCGAAGTCCAACCGCAATTATTAATAGGTGCTAATTGCTGGCAGCTTATTATATCTCGAGGACTCTCCACAATTAGTAACGGGATATCAGCTTCACGGACACGCTTAGGATGGGTGGCCGTGGGGGAATTGGACAGCGGGAACTTCGACAACCGAGAGCACAGTTTCTGTATCACGAACCGGCATGACGACCACCTGGAAGATCTGCTCACTGAAAGTTTACGTCGCCAGGAAGAATGGCCAGAAAAACAGAGAGTCAACCCCGAAATTGTTCGCGCAGAAGAGCTGTTGCGAACTACAACCGTTATAAAAGACAATATTTGGACCACTGGTTTACTATGGCGTCAAGAGGGAATTATTATGCCACCAAACCGTAGCATGGCGTTTAAACGGTTACGATCAGTAGAAATTAAAATGGATAAAGATAAAGTTTTCGCCGACGCTTATTGCAAGCAAATCGAGCGCTATCTGACGGAGGGCTACGCACAGGAAGTGCCGAAAGACATTCTAAGCTCAATGGGAAATATATGGTATTTACCGCATTTTGGGGTAGAAAATTCCGCCAAACCGGGAAAGTTAAGGGTAGTTTTCGACGGAGCTGCTACATGCCATGGAACGTCACTCAATAGTTGCCTTGTCGCAGGACCTGACCTATATAATTCTATCATAGGAATACTTTTTAAGTTTAGAGAAAACCCCATTGCATTTTCTGCCGACATAAAAGATTTTTTCTTGCGCATTAAAATTCAAGAAGAAGACAGCTTCAAGCAGCTTTTCTTATGGCGAGGTAAGAACCGCGATAGTGAACCACAAACTTATCGTATGTGCTCCCTCTTATTCGGTTCGAAGTCATCTCCGTGCAGTTCTCATTATGTGCGTAACCTTAATGCCGAACGTTTCGCAGACCAGTATCCAGAAGCCGCAAAAGCCATTAAGCAAAATCATTACTGCGATGATCTTTTATTTGGAGCGGACACAGTGGGAGATGCTCAACGTTTAATTCGGGAAATAAATTATATACACACTCAAGGAGGGTTTCATCTAACTAATTGGGCTACCAATGACAGCAGGGTGTTGTCAGAGGTTTCGGAGGATAAAATAGCAAAACAAAATGTACCTATCGAAAGGAGTGAACTAGGTGTGCAACGATTGTTAGGATTGCATTGGATTTCCGAAACCGACGAACTATCGTTCGATTTACGCATGCATAAAGTGGATAGCGCATTAATCGCGGGCACTAAAACGCCAACAAAAAGAGAAATATTGAGGGTTATTATGAGCGTTTACGACCCACAGGGATTTCTCGCGACATTGACCGTACGGGCGAAAATCATAATGCAATTAGTATGGAAAAGCAAGATAAAATGGGATCAAGCTGTAGATAGCTCGATAGAGAAAGCATGGCAGGAGTGGTTAGTATTTTTACAGAGGGCGGCCGATGTCAAAATTCCTCGCTACTATCAGACCTCAAAAATAGAGGGGGAGAGGCGAGAATTACACATTTTTTGCGACTCAAGCGCAGAAGCGATGTGTGCTTCCGCTTATCTGAGGGTAATAAGAGGCGACACGACACCTATGGTGACTTTGATAGGAAGTAGAACGCGAGTTGCGCCTTTAAAGAATTTAAGTATACCTCGTTTAGAACTTACGGCGGGCTTGTTAGGGGCTCAATTATGTCATAAAATTAGACAAGATCACTCGATAGAGATCCACGAACAGGTGTTTTGGACAGATTCCAGAAACGTATTATGGTGGGTAAGATCTCGAAGTGACGAATATCAACAATTCATATCGAACCGCTTGGGAGTAATTGACGAATTAAGCCAAGCCGAGGAGTGGCGATGGTTAAGTGGCAAATTGAACCCAGCGGATGATGCGACGCGATTACGCGCACCCGTCGATATGTCTCCAATAAGCAGATGGTTCACAGGTCCTAGCTTTCTACAACAAGGGCGCGAGTTCTGGCCGGCGGAAATTCCAGATGAATTACGGGAAGATGAAAGAGCGGGTTTAGAATATCGACCGGCGGTGACACTTCATATCCATGAAACGGATAAAGGACTTATCGACATGGAACGCTTCTCCAATTATCAACGGTTGATTAGAACGATGGCATATGTACAAAAATTCGCTAACCTATGCCGGAGAAAATGCCAAAATCGCGATATATCTGCTTGCGATATATTCGCAGCCGAGAAAGAATTAATTAAAGATTCTCAACGGCGCTGTTTTGGCCGCGACATTTTTTGCTTAAAAAACAACAAAAAACTACCGGCAGGAAGTAGACTGAAAGGTTTAAATGCGTTCCTAGATGGGACAGGTTTCATTAGAATGGGCGGTCGTATCGGCGCGGCGGTTGGTGTGCCTTATGATACCATGTATCCTATGATTATAGAAGGCAAAGATCAATTTACCCAACTATTGATAAAGAAAAGGCATGACGAAAATTTACATGCAGGTGTTGAGAGTGTGCTGGCGACATTGCGTCAGCGTTTTTGGGTTATAAATCCGCGCCGTAGTGTTAAAAGGGAGTTATTTCGTTGCTTATACTGTCAAATAAAAAAGGCCAAGCCGGTGACCGCATTGATGGGAGACCTTCCGGCGGAACGTTTAGAACACCATACTAGACCTTTTAGCTGCGTCGGATTAGACGTATTTGGGCCGATGGCGGTGACAATTGGTAGGCGAAAAGAACACCGATACGGTGTACTATTTACGTGCTTGTCAGTGAGAGCGGTGCATATTGAAGTTTTGGAATTCTTGTCCACGGATTCTATGATACAGGCTATTAGGCGTTTTATTAGCAGGCGCGGAAAGCCGCGAGTAATATACTCAGACAATGCAACCAATATGAAAGGTAGTTGTGCTGAACTTCGCCAGGCGATGAGCGGTTTAGACAACGAGGCAATTAAAAATAATTTAAGTAATAAAAATATTACCTGGCGTTTTATTCCGCCAGCCAGTCCTAGCCAGGGCGGTGCTTGGGAAATAATGGTGAAAGCAGTAAAAAACGCTTTGAAAGCCGTTTTAAAGGAACAGGCGCCCCGTCTCGAGACATTGGCGACCTTATTAACGGAAGCCGAGGCGGTCATTAATTCTCGACCTTTGACCCACCTTTCGTTAGATTCCCGCGACGCCGAACCATTGACCCCTCTAAACTTCTTGCTAGGATACACTTACGGTGACCAGTCAGCAGGTCAATTCAGCCCCCAGGATCTGTGCAGTAAAAAGCAATGGCGGCATAGCCAATATCTAGCGGACGCCTTTTGGAGGCGTTGGTTACGGGAAATATTACCAACATTGGCATCGCGACCGAAATGGAAAGAAACTACGGAGCCCCTAAAAGAAGGAGACCTGGTGTTGATTATTGACCCGTCTATAAGTCGCGGTCACTGGCCAAGGGGTATAATCGAAAAGGTGTATCCCGATAAGAAAGGAAATGTACGCGTGTTAGATGTGAGAGCAAATAATCGATTGTATCGACGTTCCATCGGTAAGATCGCTCGACTCATCGTAGAATAGTTAAAAAGTAGATTAATAATAAAAAAGTCCCTTTAAACTTAGTTATAACATTAAAAATGATAGGTAGAAGGCAACATACCACCCTTACAAATAATTAATAGGCAAAAGTGACACTGTCTGTCACTGGGGGGGAAATGTTAGGTTAAAAAATAATTATTTACAACGCTGTCCACGCAGTGAGGCAGCAAAGATTTGGAATCGTTTTATTGGTATCCCGGATTCGCGAACAATGCCGCCTGCACTTTAAAGGGCGAGATAATATGTCCTTTCACAGAAATCCGAACTCACCCCTTGCCTTCCTGGCACAGAGACAATAGGCGTAGCTGGTCCGTTTTACAACACTATTGCGCCATTGTTCACATACGGGTTAACTTTTCGAAGACGTAAATCTGAAGTGCACCCTGTCATAAAGACGACCTCGCTTTCTCTGAAAGGACTATAACATTTCAAAAAACCCAGCCATTACTCAAATGGCACGCCCTAAACCTTATGATTAATTTAGTTATCAGATAATTGATCTATGATAATTATATTATAAAATAGGATAAGGTTATCAAACGGTCTGCGAGAAAAATAGCTTGACAGCTTATTATTATTTAGCGAATTAATGTAAGCTTGATTGTTAGTATAAGATAACATAAATTACTAAGTAAATATACTAACATATAATAAAATGTTCAGGTCCGATATGAAAATTAGTAAACATTTATGCGTCTAATTAGAGTACCTAGTAAATTGGGGTGATTAGATTAATTAATTTTGTAATTAGGGTGATATGGTAATCAACTTTAATCTATGATACAGAAGCATCCCTAAATCACCATATCACCGTATTTGAGTTGTTAGTTATAAGTAGAGATAATTATACAATTAAGTAGACATAATTAAACATTTAGTAATGTATTTACGTGCACTGCTATCTATGAGTATATTGGCATACCATTTTGGAAAGAGGCGTTTCCCTTTAGATCCTATGACCAATAAGAGAAGGTGTGAAATCGTTCCGGCCAGTAAAAGCATAGACATGGCGTTTAAGGGGCGGAAGGATTTTTATTGTAAACAGTGAGGAAAGCGAAGGATGCCATTTTTAGTTAGTTGCCAAAAAAGGTCGGAGACGGACGGGCACCTTTTCGGGTGTTATAAACCGACGTCACCGCGATAAATGTAATCGCGAGTTATCATAGGGCAATGGGCCCGTAAATAATAATTAATAAGTTCTGAATATACAAGTTAGAAAAATAAATGTGCTTTAATTGCCGGGAAGCCGTAGAAGTTAAAGTGTCGTCAGTCAGCAGCCGGAAAATCGAGGAAGCTTCACTGCCGAGGCCAACCTGGCTGAAATAAAGGATGCTGTAAACCACGAAAGAGGGTGAGTTAAATATATTATTACAGTCCACTGGGGACTCGCCCTGATGCAAAAGGCATCCGAAAATTCACACTCTTCGCTGATAGAACAGGCGGGTTTGGGTAAAGCGCCAAAAGATGGCGTTATTATTTAATTAAAATATATGGCGGAATTTAGATGTTATCAGTGAAGCTTATATATGAGATTTACCAACCGAAATTTCACGGTATGATAACATCCCAACAAGGCATCTATGTACATAATTTGAACTTTTGAAGTCCATAATTTTGAGATTGATATATTTATTAATGCGCGCCCTAGCGATCCATTTCAACCACAGCCTTTTCAACTCTTGCCATGACTGAATGATGCCTGGATGCCAAATTTTAGCTACATCGTATTAAGCGTTGGGGTGCTATCGTGAAGTAATACATAGACAGACAGACACACAGCCAGAGTTACATCTGGAAATGGTCTCGGAGGGCTCAACATTAATATTTATGTTTTTATCTCGATAATATTAATTACCGCCTTAACAATACTTTCCCTCCTCGTTGGTTGGTAGGCCGGGAAAGTAAGAGAAAGTCGCTTGTATCACCCTAAGCCTTTCCCGGCAAGTAGCCAAGGACCTTTGTATTTCATGTGAATAATAATTACATAAATATAATCGATGAGCGCCATCTCTCAGCCGGCGGACGAACCTAGTTGGGTTCCAATACGACACCTCAGACAGCGCGGCTTGTTTGTCGGCTAAGGGCGGGTTCTTGCCGAGCGCCAAAAGATAGAGTTAATATAACGGGGTGGGCGGGGTACGCGACGAGGGGCAGCGGCGCCCATGGCGGCGCCCGTCGGGCCGGGACCGGCTCCCGGGCCCTGACCCTGGTGGACCAGTTTCAACAACAACCTTTACAACTCTTGCCATGACTTAATGATGCCTGCATGTCGAATTTCAGCTCAATAGGATTAAGCGTTTGTGCGCTATCGTGGATGCATAAACACAGACACACAGACATAATTCAATCTGAAAATGGTCTTAATCGTCTCGGGAAGCACAAAATGGATATTTCCGTATTCATCTCGAAAAAATGATTAAGCGCGTTTACAATACTTTTCCTCCTTGTTGGTTGGTGGGCCGGGCAAGTAAAAATATTACGTAACATTACTTATTACCATCATAATCCATTTAATTTTATAAAAAAAAACGTAAGTATGCATGATTAAAAAAATGTTTGTTTTTTTTCAGCATTAAAAAAGATAGATAAAGATACATAAAAATATCATTTTTAAAACTATATAATTATAACGGCAAAAAAACACAAGATGACTACAAATGCTGCAAATGGGTATGCCCTTAGATAAGGTGACCTGATTTCCAGGACGCACCCTTTAAATTTCTTGGCCGCCAAGCGTAAGTGTTGCTCATATTGAATTTTGAAGCAATTTAATGAAGTCGAGCGTAATGTCGCCTACAGCCGATTCTGTACAGCCGCCCAATAGTACGAAATATCCCTTTGGAACGTGTTAATTTAAACTTAAGGATAATGACGAGATGCTTTTGTGCTCGAGCAGAGTAAGTGTAGGGTTTCCTGGACCAGTTCATCATCAAGTCGAGGTATTGCGGTAGCTCATACCGGACTACGTCCTTTACGAAGAAAATTACGTAACTGGTCGAACGGGGTCTCAGGTGACCCCAAATTGTAGGAAATAATATTATTTTATTGTTGCTATTATATATTATGCTTTATTTGAAAAAATATATTTTCAAAAAACAACATGACAATATCTAATTTAAAAAAAAAAAAAAAAAAAGCAAAAAGTTAACAGTTATACGCTTATGGTGATATAAAAAGTAAAAAATGTAATATTTTTAGAAACTCTCGATTTTTTTTTGTTTAACCCTTAATTAGACGCACGAAGAAAATTACATAACTGGTCGCACGGGGTCTCAGGTGAGCTCAAATTGTAGGAATTGTTTTTAATATATACTAAATAAATATATAAATAAAATTATTTTATTGTTCAAGTGCTTCATTTGAAATTATATATTTTCAAGAAACAAAATGGCTTAGTATCTAATTTGACAAAAAACAAATTAAATAAAAATAATTAGCAAAAAGTTAACATTATGTGTGGTGATATAAAAGTAAAAAATATTTAACTCGTTAAGAGTGATCGTTGCACACAAATTTTGCACACAAATCTCGATCGTTGCACACAAATCTGGAAATCAGGTCAGCTGATCTGAGAATATCCCTATTTGCGGCGTTTGCAGACTCAAGTGGTTTAATTCTTCGTATGTATTTTCATGCTTCATTGGTTGTATTTTCATACTTAAACCTTACTTCATGTCTTTTCATACTTCATGTATTTTCATGATACTTTATGTATTTTCATACTTCAATATTCTAGGTTGTATTTCATACAAGCTAGAATATTTAAGTGATTCTTTCGAACAATATAGAATAAATTTCTATTAATATAACCTTTATCCGCTTCGCATTGTGTTGATATACACGTTTGCATATAGCTTTGAAGTGAATATGGTTGGTTCAGACAGTTGTTAGAGGGCAAAAGTTTTTGTTTGAGAGGTCTTTGATAAATTACGATGGAGACATCCAAGAAATCGCTTTATCTTTCATCATGAGTATGGTTACGCCTACACATTACATACGCACACAAACACGCCGTAAAGATATCGTTTTTGCCGGTTAAATTAATGGTCCATGTAACAGACGCACAATCCAAAACCATTATTTCCCGTTAGTTAAAAGTAGAAAATATGGTATCATCTTTTCGAGACGCGGTATTCATCCAGTAGCTGCAACTGAAAACATTTTTGCTACTGAAATAAAAACAAAATATGAAAGGAAAATAATATTTTTCTGGTCTAATTATAAACGACCTCATAAAAGAAGTAGTAGCGTCCGTAGCCACGTTGGCACCGGTTCTCCTCGATGTTACCGAAGTTAAACAGCGTTGGGCGAGGTCAATTCTTGGATGGGTGGACGCCTGAGTGTTTGAATGCGTGATGCTATAAATTTTATTTATTTTATTTATTTATTGGTTCACAAAAAAATTACACCGTTAGCACTTAACATAGATTGTGTTGCTCCTAACTAGGCAGAGCCTGTTCTAAGGAGAACACCAATACAAATGATTAAAAAATACATACTAAAAATAAAAAAAATTGAATCAAATCAAGTTAAATTCCAAACTAAAGATAAAAAATTTGAATCAAATCAAGTTAAAATGAAATTCTCACTACACACAATAATATTAGAACTATAGACAAGTAATACTAAATAATAATAATAAAGATATATAATAGCAATAATAAATAATCATTTATAATAATAACTAATAATATATAAGAATTAATAAAAATACGTATATAA
Source organism: Micropterix aruncella (assembly GCA_944548615.1). Taxonomy (NCBI): domain Eukaryota; kingdom Metazoa; phylum Arthropoda; class Insecta; order Lepidoptera; family Micropterigidae; genus Micropterix; species Micropterix aruncella. The sequence goes on from OX155963.1 coordinate 22,105,763, forward strand.
AATAAATAGAAAATAAATATATTTATTTATTTTAAAATTGTGATGAATCCGTCTCTCTCCTGCCAAGGTTTATTAACCATGATGTAAGGTGATATTTTTGTTATTTGCTGCTAATTTCCAATATGTTCTCTCTACTCATGATATTTTTCCTCTTTTTGATTATAAAATATGCGGCATTTAGGACGTTTAGATTAATTATAGCAGTGTGGAAACTTGAAAGTGGTCTTGGTAATGTTAGCAATGACCGTTTGATAATCGATTTCATAAAATACTTAAATAATAATCGTTGAAAAGACAACATTTTAGGAAAAAAATAAAAATAGTCGATAATCAAATAAAAGTAATTGCAGAGTTAATAAAATAATCGTGATAGTCAAATTAAAAATTATATAATAGTCAAATAAAAAGATAATCGGGAAATAATGGTAAAAGTCAAATGATAAAATGATCATAATGTATTTTATATGACAATGATAAAAGTAATTCAATTGCTTTATGCCAAATAATTGTAAATGTTTAACTGGGTAGATGCAGTAATATTCATGGCGATCCTGAGAAAACACATAGGAAACTAAGCAAATAAAATAGCACACACTCGTACTTTTAAGGGAAAACCTTGGCATTTTAGGGACCAAGAGACAGTAAAATAAAAATATCTTTAAAATTTGGGATATAAAAATAGTTGTAATATAATACAATTTAAATTAAATATTTAATATTAATATATAGCCGAAAGTAGTAAAAATAAGTGTCACAGAAATAATATTAAAATTAAATATGTTTCCATTTCGTAAATAAGATAATTTATTGAAAATAAGATAATTCGTATTACATAAAATATAATAGTAATATAATATCATGAATAACAGTACTTTAGAATATTTATTCATATTTTTAAAAATCTGGATGGAATAATATGAATTAATATAAATGATGTTGCCATATATATGGTCATATATCGGGTGTCTATGGTGTGAAAAAGACATACAATCTTTGTAAGTAAAAATACATATATAAGGTGTAGTAAAATTATCTATAATGTAAAGTAATTTGATTAGAGTAAATATAATAAGCGGATATTTCGCGTAACAAAATCGTAATAGAAAATGGTTGGAAGGAACTTGTGTAAAAATTACTGTAAAAATGGATATGGCGAACTCATCAGAACAGGCTACTGCCCATCACAATAATAATTCATTTAGCATACGGGTGTTTGAAATATGTATGATTTTCTGATTGTCGTCTTTCCGTAGATAAATCTTGCCAAAAGATGTCCAAGAATATTTGTAGTTATTTTCACGTGCGAATTTCCTAGCCTCAGCATACAGGAATTTCATTTTGGGCGTCAAGTGTTCGGATACGAATATAGGTGTTTTCCCGAATAGCTGAATTACTTCGGAATTTAACTTTTCTTCTTTAGTTCTTGCCGCCTTGTTGTATAATTTTACAGATTTTAGAAATTTGTCACAGAGTAATCTTGAGGTAAATTTTGCAATAATTGTTTTTCTTTTTCCAGCAGGTACCCTTGAAGACACGCGATACATATTTTCTATGTCTCCAGACTGTAGAGGGCAACCAATGACGAAACCAATTTTTTCAAGTATTTCCTCGAGATTTTCATTCTTGGATTCCGGTATATTTCGAAATTCTAAGTTATTTCTCCTAGATAAATGATCCATCTCTTCGAATTTATTTTCCAAATTTTCTATTTTGTCAATAAGGACTTTATTATTTGCAGCGAGGTCTTCACACTTCTTTTTTAATGGCTCTATCTCTTTTACCTTTTCCACTACATTATCATACTGTTTTGCGACAAATGTGATGGTTTCCAGGATTTTTGCATTTTCTGCCTTAAGTTGGTCGCATTTTCGATTGTTTTCCTCTATTCGACTACTCAATGATTGCAGCAGTTCCTTATGGGCCTCGTGTAGTTCTCCTAAGATGTCGCTTTTCATATTCACCATACTAATTTGCATTTGTTCTAAGAGCTGGTCAATGCTAGTTAATGAGCCACCTGTTGACACGGCCGCTGCCTTCGATGTATTTGTGGGGGTCAGCGAAGAAGCTTTTGTTGTTTGGTTAATGGTTTTAACAGTATCGCTTCGCATCGAACGAGGATCGCTGATTTTGCAGGGGGAACATTTCCAGCTTGCTTTATCCACACTTGAGAGTTGTTTGTACTGTGTGGTAGATATTCCAGCACATAAGAAGTGAAAAAGCCCGTAGCAACGACTGCATTTGATACTCTCTTTTGTTTTCGTTGTTTGTTGACATTTTTCACAATCCATTTCTGCGTCTCTTGTGTATGCCTAGTGCCCTCTAGTACGGAGTATGTAAACGATTAGATATTGCTGTATGGTTTATATCTTTGCTAACTTAAATTATTTATTCCTAATTTTTCTATCTGATACTAGATGGCACAAACACCACTGGTGAATTCGAAATACAAATTATATCGGAAAAAAAAGCCAGCACGGCAATTGACCGCGGTGGGTATCGAACCCTGTACCTGCGCGCTAGTATGTAGCTGCACTGACCACTCGCCCACCGTCTGATATGCTCGCAACGGTTGTAATGCGTATAATTTTCAATAGAAATTTGGCTTCCACGAAACGTAGGGTAGGTATAATCTTGTTGATTTCACTGAGTCACAGAATTTTTATTAAAATTAGAGATTGTACATACATAGATTAGTGTCCGAGCACATCACAATAACCATTGAACTTGTCACAATTTTCCCGATCCGTTGATAATAATTTCGAATAAAATTGTTCACTTTATGTTGCTAATTTTTATATAAAACCAAGAGCGTAGATTTTTGACGTCTGTACGATTGAACGATACGTATGAATCCAATGCGTGTAACAAATGGGTCTATACAATCTGCGACCCGCCATGCAGAAGACAGGTCGAAGATGAGGAGCCTTGTAGGCAAACTGTTGTCTAGTGGCTATAATCCTCAGTAATGAGGGAACGACGGAGAAGAAGATAAACAATATATAATGATAGCAAAGTCAATGATGTTTCTAATTATACACAATATTATAAAGTAATACAAAATATGCTACATAATAAAAAGAATTTTAAATTTAGAAGTAAGCACGCTGTGTGTGTATGTGGACATCATTTTTTAAAATATTAAAAGTTGCTTACTTGCTCGTACTGATTCACCCCATTAAAGGATGCCGGTTAATTAAAACTCAACCTGTATATGCGTGCGTGTGTGTATCTGTAGGTTTTTAACTAAATTCATTCTGGTCTGATCTCTAGCTTTTTACGGACTTCCTTTGCAAAGACTTACTGCTGTCGTGGTTGAATAAGTCAATTTCGTTAAAACCTTTATTGCATGCGTGTATATAGTCCCTTTAATATATCAACACCATGTTATTTATTTTCGTTTCTTTCAAGATCTCACTAGATCCCAATTTATAACGAATATACTAATTGTAGTTTACGTTATGCGTCCATCAATATACTCGATTTACTAATTGCAATAATAGGGAATCTACTTCTTTAAAGAGAAATATAAATATATGAAACGCCAGTAAATGCTAACAATTTAGTATTTTAAATTAAGGATGTATAAACTGTATATTTTTCTACACTTCAATATCTGACACAATACTGAAATAATAATAAAAAGAAAACAGCAACGCTGCAATGTTACATAATAGCAATGAAAATACTTTCCATTAACCATGATAGAGGAAAATTGCCCAGATGAGCTTTTGCAGTACAAAGCGGCAGACGGCTATTGTTTACCTTTTACTTGAAAACTGTGATGAATAGTTGCTTCACGTAGGCACTTTCATAATGGGAGAGTGCCTCTGGCCGCCTAACTTTGTTATTTCTTGTTGTATGCATTTACGTCTTGTTTACTGTTCCGAGTAGTTGTATGTTTTCGTAATATTATCGTTATTATTGTGAAACTGTGTCATAATTGTGAAAGTGAATAGTGAAAAGTGAAAGTAAAGTCCTTAGAAGAATTAAAAAATATTTAACAGTAGAAGAAATACGTAAAACGTCATACAATTTGTTTAGAGCAAGGCTACATTTTTATTGATCGTAGTTTAAAACGCAAAGAATAATCTTTACAATCGCTATCATGCGCTATTTCAAAAACCAAGTTACTGGAATTGTAATCCATTTATATGATATTTTAAAACACTTCGGCATAAATACAGTAAAAATCATTTTGTCCATATTGGATCGACTTTTGATAGTTGACAACTACTACGGGCGAACCCGCCACCTCCGGAAGTTATATCGATATCACATAATTTTCTCCCCTATGGAGTGAGCGCAGAGACTTAGGGACAAACACAGTCCACAGTCTAGCTACGCCAAGAAGCCTGTAAGAGTCCAAAGCCTTACCCCGAGAAACTAGAAAGTGAATCCAGCGCCCCGACCTCGCGCCCTTACCACCAGATTTGGACGAATTTATTTATTCTCCGGTCTGGTCACATATTCTAGGTCGCATGCGCGGTCTCTACCTGATGTTACCGGTAATTCATATTGAATGTATCGCAGATTCGTGGCGCCCTTTACCCGGCAAGGTCACTCGGGATCGGGTGGCTCTAAGGACAGGCGACGCCAGGTCAACAGCTACTCCCGCTCTGTAGGGAACATTCGTCTCCAGACTCCCTCGGTTATTCGCCGGATTGCGTGACTGACAGCCTGGTACGCAAACCGCCCCGTTCAGCCCGTGGTGTTCCCCCGAATCGCCATTTCTGACTCCGACTGAAGGTTAGAGCTGCAGGCAGAGTTCTCAGCGGCCCTATAGTTTAACCGCCCTACCTTTGGGTTATTATTTAAAAAGTAGTTAAATCCACGTTTTTTTTTCATTAGATTTCTCGATAAAAATACTCGTTTGAAAAATATACCAGACAAAATATATAGCGGTTTATATAAGCGGCTTTTATATAGCGGTTTTATATAATGTTGTATATATACCTATATATGATATTTATATATTTTTTAATAAAATTTTTTATATGATAATAGAGCGAACGTATCACGTCCGTTCGTATGGGCAGGAGGGTTAAAATTATCTTTAAGAAGGCTACCGGATGGGAGTTAAACCGTGAGTTGGTCCGACCAAAATAACACAAAGAAGGCTATCACCAACCAAGATACACAGAATTATTAGCAACCTAAGGATGGACAACATGGGTTGTCGACTACAACGGGCGAACCCGTCACCAAAGGAAGTTTTAACGATTAGTCGTTCTATCTCCCTGGAGTGAGCGTAGAAGACTTGGGACATAACAGTCCACCATGTAGCTACGTCACAAGCCCGTAAGAGGCCAACGCCTTAACTGCGAGTAGCCAGGAGTGTTACCCGGCGGGCTTGCACTCACGCCCTTACTTCCAATTGTGACCAGATTACTCCGGTCTCTCGATTGGTTCCGAGATCGAGGTCGCTTGCGCGGTCCTCTCCCTTACGAAGCGGTGAAACGGTGTATACCGAATCTATCGCGGACCACAACGTCCATTGCCCGGCTGTTCACCCAGGATCGGATGGCCGATGGTCGTTTCAAGAGCAGTCGCCGTAAGGTCCGCAACCACCCCCGCTCTATAGGAAACAGTACTGCTTCCAGACTCCCCCGACTGTTAGTCAGGGTGCACAGTCGATTGGCTTACGCCGCACGGTGCGCAGACCGTTCAGGGGCGCCAGAAGTCTGATTCCCAGGGGAAACTGACCAAGGCCAGAGTCCTATCCAGGCTCGCACTTCATGCGTGGAGGCCGTCGGATGGGTGTTGACCCGTGAGTGTGACCAACCCTGAACAGAATGGGTCTTCGTGGCCAACTCAGCAAGGGCCCGTTAACTCCCCGTAACTATGGACTAACTAAACTAACTACGGGGCCGTACCCCGTAACTACGGGCCCGTAACTATGGACAGAACGACATACCTTTATAAATAAGATGAAAAACGAATTTACCGCCTGAATTTTGTAGCACCCTACGTTTCGGCGACGTTGCAGCCGCCGTTGTCTAGGGTAGACTGTCGTTTTTTCAAACAACCGCGATAGTCTCCGATATACCTTTAGTATTTGCAAATGTGTAGTTATATGCATATCAGTCGCAAATGAAGATATAACACTTCTTAGGAACATCTTTGCTCGATACCAAAGTTGTATTTTATGCACTTGCACCAAACATCACCATGCTTAGGACAAGTATCTTGCTGAAACTGACGCACCTCTATCGGTATTTATTCGAGCGAATATTTAAACGGTTTTCACAATACAATAACCTGTAATTTTGCCCACTATTCTGTTTTATACGTATTTCCACGATGTACTTTTTCGTATTTTTGTTCTAATTAGTAGTTCTTAAGTTTACATATTTGGTGCCGGTGTAACTAGAAAAATACGGGAAAATAATAAAACTTTGTTAAAAAATCGGTGTCACCCCAAGACTTTCTCGACAAGCAGACAACCTCTCCCCCGCGTACTAAACCCTTAACCACTAACGCCCTTGCCCCCCAACCCCTACCCCCCCAAAACCCACCACCATCAACCCTACCCCCAACATACCACCCAATCCCCTCCCTCACCCTAACGCTACCCCTCCCCCTTAATTCAACCCCCACCATCGCTTAACAATCCCCCAAACCCCTAACCCCCTCCCGTTAGTTATTGATTATGACAGGAAATCTAGTATATTTATAGCATTTTTCTAGTATTTTCGTGGTAGTAAAATAGCTATTTTCCAATATGGTTCGTTTCTCGGTTAGCCTCGGGCTGCTCGAAGTTATAATTTGATTAAATTGCATGCAGGTTTTGGTGCTATAATTGCTTGCTTATAAGCGTTGGGCGCTATCGTGGAGGAGTACACACAGACTCACACAAACAGACACAGACACACAGACACACAGACACACAGACACACAGAAACACAGACACATAGAAGTGCGTTCACAATGCTTTCCTTTGTCGGGAAAGTAAAATAGAGGTGACAAGTTGGTCGATTTAACAAAGCGGGGATGGGACGTCGATATTAAGGACATTGCCAGCATAATCCAATGATAAATCACATCCAAAGTTTCTTTACACCGAACAGAAAGGCGGATGAGTAAGCCCCTTTACCCGAATAAGCTCGACAGGGGTAATTTGTTTGCTATCGTTCTGCGTAAGTTTGTCCCTCGTACTTTCTGTAATGGCGGCGCCAGATATTACGAGCAGAGATTCGGCGCAAATTCGAAACGAGCATAACATGATCGGTACACTGATAAAACTGATATGGCAAACAGACAACGGGCCTTGACTAAGAAAGCGAATGTATAAAATGTGAATGTTTAAAAATATGAAAAATACGAATATATAAATGTGTTAAACTAGTGCAGTATTTTTAGTTATGATAGACAGTTAGGAGAAATTCCCTAGACCCAGAAATTCTTCCATCGTTTGACATCGCCCTTTAGAATACAGAATGTGGCCGATATAGCGAAGCGAATTGGTATGATTTTGGAGGTTTCGATGAAGAGTTTGTAGTGACTCATGATAATGAACAATGTAACATTAAAATCAACAAACATTTCTAATTCCAAGACTCAGTTGACGTAATTTAACAGGCAAAACTGTCCAATCACCTGATGACTAATGGTGTCCAAAGAAATAATAATTTCATTTGTAAACGAGTTTTTCACACGCTACAATTTATCAATGTATGTAAAAAGCGTCTTTCATAGTTGCAAGTATAATTTCACACGAAAATTACCCCACTTAATAGTAAATCTACCGATGTATAAGCGCGTACGTTTAGCTCATTTACTTACTCTTGTTTGACATTATCAATGGTAAGCCATCTGTTCTTTTAGCTTCTTTTTGGATAATTAAATGGTGTAAATGTTAAAAATTGTGTTTATCCTACCGCATGTACTACGCTGAGGGAACAAGACTTCACAAAGATGAGATCTGATCATATCAATAATTCACGACATCAGAGAAAATCCAATAAGTTCCTAAGAATATTCCACATACAAGTCGATAACTATCGGAGATACAGTGCATATCATGGCTACTCCTTAGATTTGTTTATAATAATCACCGCTACATAGAAAGTATCAGGATGCTACGCCCTATTGAAGCATATCAGCGTAACTGATCGGGAACTTCAGCCTTTAGTTTGCATCTCACCTCTGTAAGGCACTCCAAATGGGTGTTTTGACAAGAGACTTGACGTCAAAGCTCACAATGATTTTATTTTCGCTCTTCACGTGACTTGAGTTCTTCACTTGACTAGAGTCCCCGCCTAAATGAATCAGCACGATGTCGGTGGTTTTTCATTTATCCGGAAATATTCCTTCCTGAAGATGTTTACTAAATATCATATATTATGAATATAGGCAGTATCATATCTGACCTTTGTGTGTTTTTCAATTCTTCAAACATGACCACATCGTCCAAGCTCATTGTCATCATATGTACCATAGTTCCGTGGGCACTTGTTGTAGCATTATTAGTAGATGAATGAACCGATCTTGTATTTTCAGTACCAAATACAGAGCCGACAAGGGACAAGTGAATACATATAATAGAATACAGAAGAGTTTCATGTGATCACTATCACAGGGTTTCGCAAGGAAACTGGATTTTTATAAGGAAATTTTGACCACAGGATAAACATATTTTATTGACATTTATGATTTCAATAATTCGTGCATTATGTTTTTATTAACTTCAATCCGTGCGGTTTTATTTGTACACATCGTCGTCCACTGTTGGCGAACGGAACGGCGTGGGCTCCTCTCGATGGAAACTCGAAAAGCTGCAATGTTCCCTGGGGTACGAATCGTTCGACGGCCCCCTGGGGGTTTATTTTTCTAGGCTGAACCAGTTTCTTCAAAATTACACACACACGTTGTAATCGCATGAGTAGATGGTACGGGTCCATGATGTACTAGCTGGTGATGATGTCGGAATACAATTTGCGCAGCAGTCACACTACCACCCTGCTTGTAAAATGCTCTCACAGTGATAGCATCTTCCGTACCACTACAATGCCCATGATTCCCAAATGCCATCGCGTTCAAAACAATAACGTGTCGGTTCCGAACAACTTACGGCACTGCAGCATTGCCAACACTAACGTTTACAATTTCCCGTTTCCTTGCGTATTTACGTCTTTACTAAAGTTATAAACATTGTGACACTGTTTTACTATTATTTTGAATCGTGGTTTTGACATTTGGCGATGAGCATACCTACATTGTGTTTCGCTAGTTTTGCGAGATTAAGGCCGAGAATACATGTCAGATTTTATTCCAAACGATAGTCGGATCTGATAGTCCGATCAGACTATCGGAATGCACTCTTTCCATACATTTGTTTGGACATTCAATACGCTTTCGATACACTGAGAAAAATATTGGATTTCTTCTACAATGTTGTTTTGTTCTTACAGTTGTACACAGAATAATGATATTAGAGTTTTGTTAAAACTCCATTACTTGATTATATGTTTCACCATGCTCCCTACGGGTAATACGAAAATAACTGTATAATGTAGCTTCAACATGCTTCTTGTAACTGACTATAACTTTACGTATGTAATAACATGCTGTCATGGTAAAAGCAACATCTCTTTGTGCGCCGTATTGATTGTGCGGTATAATGACTATGCCCTTGACATGGTAACTACACTCTTACGCATCATGTTGATACATACGCACGGATCACAGTACATGTTATCCGTGCGTGTTACACGCGTGATCACAGTACATGTAATACGTAATCCCCTTTGAAACATGCGCATTGGATGTGTATTGAATATTCAAACAAATGTATGGCAACATTTCCTTCCGATAGTCTGATCGGACTATCGTATCCGACTATCGTAAAGAAAAATCTGACGTGTATTGTCGGCCTAAAAGACCAGATATTTTGTTAGGTTGCCAACCTAGGGGAGATATTTTGTAATTTTATCGATGAATAAATTCTATTAGCATTCTAAAGATAACTCGCTTTGATACCGATCGACGGAATAACAGAATCCAACCATTTTCGCATCGTTGGCCGCAAAGGTCGGTGGTATTTTTTCCTCAGGCAGCGGCGGGGAAATGGAGGTAGTCGATAACTGTTATTTATATTCGCCAATAAATTTGGGAAGGGATTCTTGTCGGGCTGCTGTATTTCTGCCCACTAATAAATCTCTGGTGGATTTTGTACAATTTACAAACGACATTTGGGAAAGCCTAAGTTACTACATGATAATATATGAGGAGCATCAAATCAAAACGTATGTTCTCCATCAGATTGATTTCAGAGATAATCGAGAAAAACTCATATCTTCAAAACGGGAAAAGTTACAACTATACAATATCTTAGTGATATGTTTATTTAATTAATAAAGGGTCATTGTTATTTTTATTGACATACACTTTAATACATATTTATAAAAATAAGCACACTTAAAGTAAGGAGATAATACAGTTTGATGTGTCCTATAACTTAAAATACTTTTTGATGTGACCACGACGCGATTGACATACCTAGCTTATATTACATTTTGTCACCTTCATCTTTTTCCTCCAAGCATTCACACGCCTCAGTTTCTTCATTCACATTAGGTTGATATTGATCGTTACATAAGGCATCCTTGTAAAATTTGAGAGCTATATCCCCCTTCCAATTTTCTCCAAATCGTTTTTGTAGCAACGTATCCACATCAGTTTTTTTTAGATTGCTTAAATTATTCTGAATATCTTGTTTATTTAACTCTGAAACGCTGTCTATCATTCGGCCCTTCTTCATTATAGTGGTAAACGGCAAGTCTGAGTCAGTCATGTAAAATGGTTCCATTTTAGTGACTAGTTCCATGTAGGTGGTTCCATGTGGTTCCATTTTAGTGACTGTAGTTCCATGTAGGTGGTTCCATGTGGTTCCATTTTAGTGACTGTGACTTCTAGTTCCATGTAGTCAATCCGGGTTTTTGTATTACTCGTTTGTTTGGCCGGAAAAGATTTTTTTTTAAGTGTATCCGTTTAACGTCTCTGATGCCTTCCATTTTCTTCATCGTGGTAGCGAGTTGTTTTATATCCAATATATTCCAGTCTTAACCCAAAACATGCATTTTACCGTTTTTGTTGTAAATTTATTCATATTCTTGTGGGTTAATAATTTCTTCGGCAACTTTTAATTTCTTTTCGACCACTCCGAATACTCTATCCGGCGGCATGTATGAATGCCCGCGTACCGGATAGATTAGCGTAACCTATTGTAGAGACGTTGGTGATTTAAAGATAAAAATATTGTTTGACCCGTTCACGAAGTACAAACAATGTGGCTGTATGAACAAAATACAGTTTGATGCGACCGCGACATATAATACGTTTTGAAACGGCCACTATTGCAGATAAAATACGCTTTGATGTATGTAGCCGTCCATTTTGAAGTGCATTTTTTAGGTAGAAGACATTTTTTATACTGGTTGTCTTGGTCAGGAATGTTAGAGAACACATTTTACTGAACGATGCCGCATTAAAACAAAAAAAGATTTTTTTGGAGATAATACGTGTTGATATGATGCTCCTCATATGATACTAAGGTCGACTTAGTCATCATTTAGAAAATCAAAATAAAATTAGTTGTAAGTTAGAACGTATAAGTGCTTTTCAAGATGCAGGCAGTAAGGATAAGATCTGTAAGACAAAAGCGCGTAGCCTAATTAAGAAAAATCTATATAAAGTTGAGTTTTTTATTAAGTCGATGACCTCAAACTGTGATTTCAGAGTCGCCCGTTTGTATGGCAGCTCATAGTTAAGTTACAGGAACGAAATCTATTCAGATCTTCCCATTGACGAATAAAACACTTTGGCGAAAGAATTTTTGACTCCATTTTTTACACCACTATCGATTTATTTATAGAAATTTAAGAAATATTTTTTTCATCACTTTATTTTTATGTTCTACAACTTGAAAAGTCCGACTTCTGTCCGTTTTAATCGACCCAATTACCTCAATTCGTTAGTGCTCAGTACTATTTTCACAGTTATTGATCCTATTCACAGTTTAGTCTTCTTGGAAAAATGGCACAACCAACAGCTAATGTTAAATTAGAATCTGTCAAGTATTTCTTAATTGTATCCCTGTCTAAAGGTCAGAAAGAAGGTCTATAAACCGCACTCATCCGCCTACTATTAAGGGCTGTTTACCATCCACCTAACATTTCACTTGCCATTGTCCAGCCCCCCTTTTTAGATATATTGATGATATTTTACATAAACCTTTAACGCGTGGTTTGGTGGTAATGAAACACGCGATTTTAGGAAAAAAACTAGAAAATAAGTTAGGTGATTATTTTTGAAAGTATTGTCTAACTTCCTTCATTTATAATTATTTACTATTTATCTATGCTAATATTATAAAGAGGTAAAGTTTGTGATGTTATAGGACGTAATCTCTTGCTCTACTGAACCGATTTTAACTTTTACCAATAGAAAGCCACGCTATTTGTGAGTGTCATAGGCTATATTATTTCGAAAAATGAAAAGACTTTTTCGTGGTAGTCTGATTTGCAAAGTAAGTCGGAGAATGAGAGGTCGAACGAAAACGTTTCTAACTAAAGCTGCCTTAACGATGAGAGATATATCATTAAGTTCTAGAGAAAAGTTGTAGAGCTTAATAATGCCTACAAAAAAGTCAGCGACAGAATATGTCTGATTTTTATATTTAAGTCACAAAAAGTAGTATTTTATATAAAAAAATAATTTAAATCGTTAGGTCATGTTTATTGATCATATTATCAACAATTATGAATTCTTATCAAAATAACTAAATTTATCGTCCCAAGTGTTTAAAACAAGGACTTTTCCCTTTTTCTGCATAAATAGTTAAAGAGATAATACGCTCACAAATAAGCCACTCACAAGAAGACACTCACAAATAACAGTATTATAGTCAAATTGACATGCAAATACATACATACATATGCAGTAAAAATATAACCCTTCTTTTGGCAGTCAGGAAATAAATCATAGCACTCAGTACTAACCGAAACACACTCATAATTTCATCACAGGTAAAAAGTTTTACAGCCCAACGAAGTGGGCTCGGGTCAGCTAGTTCTGTATATGATGATTTTTTTAAATATATTTTTTTGGTGAAATAATAAATTACACTAAGTAATAAATTTTGAAAGATTTTGAACCCCTTGAATTCATCTACGTATTGACATATAAAATGACACAGAGTTACGTTACTTTAAAAATCATGATCTAAAAGTCATAAAGTAATTTTAGCTTGCTTCTCTCGATATTCCTTTTTATCTTACTCACAAGATATAAAAGACTACTAAATAAAACTTTAATCGCATGAAACTTTAAACATTAGTGTAGCAATTCTTATAGCAATTATAGTAGCAACATCTGCAAATATACCTTTTATTTTAAATATGTAATGTGTTGTTTCGCATATTCAAAATTGCCAAAATCAATACAAAGCCCGAACGTGCGCTCGTTAGCGTCCAAATTAATTGCTGTAAATGTTCTTTTAAAAACCGACGGAAAAATTTCACTCTACGAGAACGGTCCTTTTAGGCAAAGCTTTTAATGGCGGCCATACTTGAAATTAAAAAAAGAGTGGTCATTAGGATCACCTCCCTCTTTATTCCACCATTTGCAAAGGTCGATAATTAATGAGGGCGACGTTTAAATGAGACAGCGATATATAATTATCATTTATTTATAGCGATAATGGATTTTGTGAATGGAATTTTAGTTGCGAATATTTGGTTCTTTAGATATTCCTGCGTAAGTACATTTCTAAGGAACTAATAAGCCCAGTGCAGTTGGACCACTAATACGCATATGATAGGGTCGGCCCAACTCATAGGCCAACACCCATCCGGTAATCTCCAAGCAGATGTGCGAGCCCGGGTAGGTCTCCGTGCCTGCGGGCCAGTTCCCTGGCATACTTCGGGCGCTCCTGGACGGTTAGCGCACCGTGCAGCCAATCGACTGTGCTTTCCGACTGATAACCGAGGGCGTCTGGAAACGGCTATGTTTCCTATAGAGCGGGGGTAGTTGTTCACCTTACGGCGACTGCTCTTGAAACGACCAATTGGTTACCCGATACCGGGTGAAAAAGCCGGGCAAAGGATGCCGTGGTCCGCGATAGATTCGGTAGTCACCGTTTCACCGTTAGGTACGGGAGAGGACCGCGCAAGCGACCTCGAACCCGTAACCAGTTGGGAGACTAGAGTAATCTGGTTGCAACTGGAAGTAAGGGCTATCTTATGTAGTAATTTCCCCCTATATTTTACACAGGTATCTATGCAATATCTCCTACACAAGCTACACTTTTTTTTTTAAATCTGCTATAGTTAAGATAATACTACATCATATTGTAAAGTGGTCATCCTAATGCCTCGGAAATACTATAAAAATACTACAAATATACTACATTTGCGATCAAAATCACTTGACATAATCACTATCTTGTTTGTTTGCTTGTCGTTGTCTTGGGGTGATACAATCGATTTTATTTCCTTATTGTAACGGCCCACCCTAATGTGTAACGACAATTATCTTACAGGCGGCCGGCTTTTATAACAGCACGTGACAGTAATCAGGCGGTCACCCATCCAAGTACTGACCACGATTGACGCTGCTTAACTTCAGTGATCTAATGGGTATCAGTGTTTTAACGCGGCAACGGACCTTACATTGGTATATGAATATACAATAGTCAACATAACTTGATTTTCGAGATACTTGAACTTGTTTTTTATATGGCTCGTTATCGAATCTATATTCCGAGCGTCGTTTGTACGTCAAAATCATAAACCCTTGTTTGTTCGCATGTTTTTAGGCGTTTCAGGAATGTAGGGTCGAATTGCTTTGTTCAAGCACATATTCAGCAGCCTGTTTGCGGATACATTTTCTAAGAAAACCGCTGAGCGCCCTTGAGGTCCGACAACAACCAACGGCAGTAAACAAGTTGTCAGATTGCGCCAAAACTCTACGCGATAATTAAATGCAACGCTACCAACTAACAGCATTTTCTTGCGTAGCCTAAATTTCCAACCGAAAATTCATAATGTGGTTTCCGCCTAACAAGGCAACTGTATGCCGTCAAGTCTCTAAGTCAAATATTTTGAGATTGAAGTATGACTAGCGTGCCCTCTGGTGAACAGATTTCAACCATATTCTTCTCGATTCTTGCCATGACCAAAAAATGCCTGCATGTTAAATTTCAGCACAATCGGATGAGGCGTTTGGAATCTATCGTGGAGCAATACACACACACAAGACAGTCTCACAAACATACTTAGTCTGGAAATTGTCCTTATTCTCTGGGGGAAGGGGGAGGGGGGTTGAGGAGAAGGGAGGGACATTTTTCAGCGTTTTGACAATAACCTCCTCCTCGATTGGTATGCCGGCAAATTAAAAAAGTGGAGTTATTTCGATTTAAGCGAATGTTTGATGGTTTTAGAAATGGTTGGAATTAATGGTCCTTATAAAATGGTTGATCTGTCTTATATTAATTTTAATTTCATGTAAATTAAACATCCTATACTTTTCAAATATTTTCTAAAAAAATCCTTATTGCTGTATGCATCTCTTGTAAGTATTGATATTTTATAATAATACACTCTTTTATTACTTTTGGGTGGAATCCTAAATGATTAACGGTGTCACTCCACATTTGATTAAACCGGTAATTAACTACATCCCAGCGTTTAAAATTATAAAAAGCAAATTTGATCGGGTAACTTTCATCTTATTTTCGTCGCACACAGTGATTCACCTCCTCCAAACAATGATTATAAATTCTACGGGAATTCAGTAATAACGTCATGCTATACTCTGAGCAATTTCACGAATGTTTCATCACAGAAACAAATGAATTCAGGTCGTATTCAGCAAAAATAGCCGAGCATATTCAGAAAGTTTTCAGTTGCAAGCCAATGTTTTAATTGCCGTTGGGCTGTAACTTTCAGCGGCATTCAACATGATATATTTGCAAATAATCGGACACCATTCCGATTACTTTTTTTCTTTGTGGTACATTGTATATTTTATTGAACCGCTATATGATACCGCTTCATTTTATTCATCTTCAGTTGTCGTTCAGCTAGGTTCATTTATAAGTATCTACGACATTTCAATTGTGAAATTCAAATAGGCTTAACCGTTTCCGTGCCGAAGAGCACCGTCGTGCTTGTAAGTATGTAGGGGAAAATGTCGGCGGCGCGATAGCGCTTTTTTCGACAGTTTTGACACTTTTGGCGCGCGTTTGTGAAGGTCGTGTTCACGCTTTTTTTTTTCTTCATAAAATTGCTTTTTATCTTTCTTCATCACACTTTTTCTACAAATACCGTTACTTTTTTTTTCATTTTAATTTTTAGCATTTTTTTTCTTGTTCATATAATTGTATTCATTTCGGCCACCCGATCTCGGGTAAATAAGCCGGGTAAAGGATGTCGTGGTCCGCGATAGATTCGGATGACACCGAATCACCGCTTCATAAGGGAGAGGCCTGCGCAAGCGACCTCGATCCTTTAACCAGCCAGGAGGTAGGCGGTATCCTGAAGGCTAATTCCAGAAGGAGATATCCTTCCAAACTGGAAGGATATCTCCGTCAGGGAGCGAGGCTGCCCGCTGGGTACCTTTCCCGGTGCCTCGTAAATAAGGCCTTGGCCTCTGACAGCTAGTCTGTGGATTTACTGGAACGAGCCTTTCTCGAACCCAGCGAACTGCCCAACTTGAAGGTCAGTGATCTGCTTGGACTGGTAAGCAGTACCGGGCTACTAGCTGACCACTGACCCAGCCACAAAGTGGGTCGTTACAAAAGATCTTATAGATCCAGGTGATATCAAGGGCTGGAAACAAGCCTCCCACTCCCTTTACTACTGCTACTACTACTACTACTACTACTCATCCAGCTTTGAAACTTACTTAGGAGATTTCGGACAATATGAGCACAGACAGTGGTATTGATGACAATATGTCAGACAGTAGCTTCTCTTAGGGCCCTATTCCACCGGGACACCATGGTGACGCAACCAGTCGCTGCCACCGACAAAATATATACAGCTCTATGGGGGTAACTCACCTGGTGCCCGCTTGGTTGCGCAAGCGTTTTGGCTGCGCGACCAGCACGGACCACACACGGAATACTGGCAGCGCCACCACACCGGTCGCGCGCGCCACCATTAATTAGTATAGCGCTGTATGGCGGGTCACTCACTCGGCCGCTAGTCGCGCTGCCAGTGTTCCTCTTTCGCATGCGTACACTGTTGTTTTCAATACGTTTGTTTAAATGCAGCGTACGCTAAGATGGATAATTTCGATACAGAAAAGTTTATTATCGAAATTTAAAGCAGACCAACTAATGAGATATTTCATCGCTGGATTTTTTCTAATAGAGATTTGAAAATAAATGTCGCGATTCTGGTGTCTCATCTGTATCTCGACTTATTAGCTCAAAGACACCGCGATTGCGCGACTGGTTGCGCTATCATGGTGTCCCGGTGGAATAGGGCGCTTAGAACAAACATTAAAATCAGGCCGAGCTACTTTGTCTGCTACCCAGCCGACGGGGATATTGAAACTGTCGAAAAATTCGCCAAACTTCATTCGCATGTAATGCATGTAATGAGGCGTTCGTCGAGACGTACCCCTCTCCTGATTTGCCTTGCACCCTATCCTCGCAATGCCCTGTCGTTCGAGAGTGCATCTACTGTTCTCTCGGAATACTGTGCTATAAAGATGCGCAGAGGTTACCATTAAAGATACGGCGGAGACAATGAAGACATTGAAATATTTTTACATAGGCCACACTGGAAGTTTTCGGAATTAGCCACGTATGTCAACATTTAAAAAAAAATGCATGAACCTCTTTGGTCGTAGAATAAAGATTCTTTTATCAAATTCCCATTTGTTTTTTTCATTACGGCTTCATTTTAAAAATTGCGTATCTGCATTACGATAAATTTGAATCGAACTAGAATTTACTTGCAAATATGAATACGATGAGGCCATACGGCCATTGACACAATGAGGTCATTGCCCTGTCTGCTATGGAGTATAATATTAACGATGTAATGCAGCGTTTCCCAAATGGTGGGTCCCGATCAAGTACCAAGCCACGGAAATAAAATACCGGGTCGAAGCATTGCCTCCTTGTTGTTTAAACCAATCATACTCGTAAATGATCGAATGGCATGGCACGATACTAAGCTCAAGCTTGTTCCGCTTATCAAGGAAATTTAGCTTTAGACTAATCTGAAAGAATATTTTCCTCTAATCATCGGCCAGAGTGGATAACGAACCTATTTTCAGTCAATATTCAATCGAGACAGATTTATGGGATTCACTTGTCGACTTGTTAATTGGAGTGATATGTGACACATGACTCAAAAACATATTTAAAAGATTATCATTGACAGATGGATATTGTGTCGCCAAGAGCAAAAAAAGCGATAAAATTTCTGACGACTTTTGTCGCAACCTATACGTCTAAAGCAAGGTTTTTATTGGTCGTGTTTTTGAAAAATATATATAAAAACCGAACCTGAAATAAATGTAAGAATAAAGGTAACTTCTTTTCCGGCAAAATTATAGTTTTTATTTAAAATTAAACAGTTTCATAGTTCTATCGAATACTAGTCAAGTAATATAATTACAATGTAATTATTACTCTCGTTATTATTATTCTCGTTAAAAGTTAACGCTTCAATTATATTACATAACTCTATTTGGATATTCATATGTGTTTTCTTTACATTACATTTTACATTACATTACATTTTCGTCGTGTCCAATTGACGGCTAAAGACCGCTCTTGGACGTGTTAAAATTGGTTAGGTAGTAAGTCTCGTTACTACTCTTTACTGAACATACATAGGTAGTCAAGAATTAACTACTAGATTGTCAAACTATAAATATAAATAATCAAAATAGATGCCTAATATTTAAAGTAGTTAGTAATTCGAAAAGATACATAGTAAAATTATTCATCGTAATATTCAAATTGTCAGTTAAATATTCAAATTAAATCTACGTTATGCATTTTAAACCAAAAGTACAGATATAAGACCATATAAAATAATCAGACAATAAGGCTCTCCTTTTTTAAGTAATTTAAATGGCAACAATATTTGAAAAATCATGGCCCTCAAATTCGGCAAGATTATAGAAAGGGTAGCCTATCAGCATCTCCTTGGCGTTTTTTTTTATTTTATGTCCTCCAGCTGTTTAAAATTTGTAGAGAGTAAATTGTAGAATTTAATGCTAAGGTACAAATAGCTTTTCTGTACTTTTGCCAGTCGTATTCGGGGTACGCATAAAAGGGAGCTACCGCGGGTATGATGCGAGTGAATGTCTGCATTAATTGGTGTTTCTGCTAGGTGCTGTCTAGCATACATTAAACACCGGTACTTTGGCCTATTCCTTTTATTACTATTCTATACGCCAGAATAGTAATAAAATCGGCTGTGTCACCCCAAGACTCTCTCGGCAGACAACCCCCCATCCCTTCCGACAAACCCTCTCACCCCCCCCCGCTACCCCCTTCTTTACCTCGCTAAGCCCCCCCTTTCCCCCGATGGTAATTGTGTTAAGTGACTATGATAGCACAAGTAGCATATTTTAGTATAGTGTAGTATTTCCGTGGTATTATAGTGGTGCTTTTTTAAAAAATGATTGGTATTTTCTGAAATTTGTCGGTATTTTAAAAAAAATTCTTCGCTTGTATACGAGACTAGCTGTTGCCCGCGGCTTCGCACGCGTTAAATTTGGGTTAAGATAGATCCCTTTTTCCAAGTCAAGTGGTAAGTTTTTGCGTGTAATATATAAAGGTATCTAACGTCCTTCTCTGTAGGTACTCCTGTCAATATGTACTTCATGATGATCAACTAAGTAATTAAGGCGTGAAGAAGTGACGATCGCGGTGCTTGCGCTACGCATGTTATCGAGACAAATGATGAATTTATAATGAGGTTCTAGCGCCTTCTGACGTCCGGGAACCGTCGGGCGCGACTTCTATTTTGATTTTTAGGGTTATTTACCCCTTCTCACCCCCTAAGTGGTAGATTTTAGAAAAATATGACACATGCAGTTGCTTATTTGTTTATTACCATTTAAACCCCTTTTCGCCACATTAGGGGTTGAATGAAAAAAATACTAAATACGTATTTGCCTAAATGTTTATTAGAGTATACAATTTCCATCTAATATCGTTTCTCCATTCAAATTTTAAACCCCTTTTCACGCCTTTAGGGGTTGAATTGTGAAAAAACGCGAAAGACGTATTTAATTATTTGTTACTTACAGTTATCCTACAAAGTTTCAAAATAAAAAGTCCATCTAATATCGTTTCTCCATACAAACTTAAACACCCCTTTTTACGCCTTTAGGGGGGAAATTTAAAAAAAATACGAAACACATATTTGCTTAGATGGTTTTTAAAGTAATCCTACAAAGTTCATCTAATATCGTTTTTTCATACAAATTTTGAAACCCCGTTTCACCCCTTAAGGGGTTGAATTTTGAAAAAACACAAAAGACATATTTGCTTATTTGTTTATTCGAGTAATCTTACAAAGTTTCGAATTAAAAAGTATATCTATATCGCATGCCATACAAATTTCGAAACCCCTTTTCACCCCTTTAGTTGTGGAATTTTGAAAAAATATGAAACACGTGTTTCCTTATTTAATTATTAGAGTGACCTTACAAAGTTTCGAAATAAAAAGTACATCTAAAATCGTTTATCCATACAAACTGTAAAACCCCGTTTTACCCCTCTAAGGGTTAAATTTTGAAAAACCATGAAAGACCCATTTGTTTATATGATTATGAGAGTAATATTACAAAGTTTTGATTTATAAAGTCTATCTGTATCGTTTCTCCATACAAATTGTATAACCCCTTTTCACCCGTTTAGGGGTTGAATTTTGAAAAACCACGAAAGACGTATTTTCTTACTTTTTTATTAGAGTAATCCTTCGAATTTTCGAAATAAAAAGCACATCTAATGTTGTTTATTCATACAAAGTCTGGAACTCTGTTTCACCCACTCTGTTTAGGGGTAGAATAAAAAAAAAAACACCTATTTTCTTATTTGTTTAATAGAGTAACCTTACAAAGTTTCAAATTAAAAAGACCATCAATAACGTTTCTTCATAATAATTACACCCCTTTAGGGGTTGAATTTTGGAAAAACCACGAAAAACGCATTTTGTTATTTTTTTATTAGAGTACTCCTACAGGAATTCGAAATTAAAAGCACGTCTAATATTGTTCATTCATACAAATTTTGAAACCCCGTTCCACCCCTTTAGGGGTTGAACTTTGAAAAAACATGAAACAACTATTTTCTTATTTGTTTATTAGAGTAATCTTACAAAGTTTCGAATTAAAAAGTACATCTATATCGTTTCTCCATAAAAAAATCGAAACCCCTTTTCACCCCTTTAGGGGCTGAATTTTGAAAAAATGTGATACACGTGTTTCCTTATTTATTTATTAGAGTAATCTTACAAAGTTTCGAAATAAAAAGCACATCTAATATTGTTCATTCATACAAATTTTGAAACCCCGTTTCACCCCTTTAGGGGTTGAATTTTGAAAAAACATGAAACACCTGTTTTCTTATTTGTTTATTAGAGTAATCTTACAAAGTTTCGAACTAAAAAGTACATCTACATCGTTTCTTCATAAAAAAAATCGAAACCCTTTTTCACCCCTTTAGGGGTTGAATTTTAAAAAAATATGAAACACTTGTTTCCTTATTTATTTATTAGAGTAATCTTACAAACTTTCGAAATAAAAAGTCCATCTAAAATAGTTTATCTATACAAACTTTAAACCCCCGTATTACCCCTTTAGGGGCGGAATTTTGAAAAACCATAAAACACCTATTTGATTATTTGTTTATAAGAGTAATCTTAAAAAGTTTCGAATTAAAAAGTACATCTATATCGATTTTATATACAAACTTTGGAACCCCTTTTCACCCCTTTAGGGATTGAATTTTGAAAAAATATGATACACGTGTTACCTTATTTATTTATTAGAGTAATCTGACAAAGTTTCGAAATAAAAAGCACATCTAATATTGTTCATTCATACAAATTTTGAAACCCCGTTTCACCCCTTTAGGGGTTGAATTTTGAAACAACATGAAACACCTGTTTTCTTATTTGCTTATTAGAGTAATCTTACAAAGTTTCGAATTAAAAAGTACATCTATATCGTTTCTTCATAAAAAAAATCGAAACCCTTTTTCACCCCTTTATGGGTTGAATTTTTACAAAATATGAAAAACGTGTTTCTTTATTTATTTATTAAAGTAATCATACAAACTTTCGAAATAAAAAGTCCAACTAAAATCGTTTATCCATACAAACTTTAAACCCCTGTTTCACCCCTTTAAGGGTAGAATTTTGAAAAAACATGAAACACCTATTTCCTTATTTGTTTATTAGAGTAGTCTTTCAAAGTTTCGAATTAAAAAGTACATCTATATCGTTTCTTCATAAAAAAAATGGAAACCCTTTTTCACCCCTTTAGGGGTTGAATTTTAAAAAAATATGAAACACGTGTTTCCTTATTTATTTATTAGAGTAATCTTACAAACTTTCGAAATAAAAAGTCCATCTAAAATCGTTTATCCATACAAACTTTAAACCCCCGTATTACCCCTTTAGGGGCGGAATTTTGAAAAACCATAAAACATGTATTTGATTATTTGTTTATAAGAGTAATCTTAATAAGTTTCGAATTAAAAAGTACATCTAGGTATATCGATTTTCCATACAAACTTTGGAACACCTTTTCACCCCTTTAGGGGTTGAATTTTGAAAAAATATGATACACCTGTTACCTTATTTATTTATTAGAGTAATCACACAAAGTTTCGAAATAAATAGCACATCTAATATTGTTCATTCATACAAATTTTGAAACCTCGTTTCACCCCTTTAGGGGTTGAATTTTGAAAAAAGATGAAACACCCGTTTTCTTATTTGTTTATTGGAGTAATCTTACAAAGTTTCGAATTAAAAAGTACATCTATATCGTCTCTCTATAAAAATTTCGAAACCCCTTTTCACCACTTTAGGGGTTGAATTTTGAAAAAATATGAAACACGTGTTTCCTTATTTATTTATTAGAGTAATCTTACAAACTTTCGAAATAAAAAGTCCATCTAAAATCGTTTGTACATACAAATTGTAAACCCTCGTTTTTCCCCTTTAAGGGTAGAATTTTGAAAAAACATGAAACACCTATTTCCTTGTTTGTTTATTAGAGTAGTCTTTCAAAGTTTCGAATTAAAAAGTACATCTATATAGGTTTTCCATACAAACTGTGAAACCCCTTTTCACCCCTTTAGGGGTTGAATTTCGAAAAATCCGCCCTTAGTGAGCGTTTGCGTCCTAAAAGGAACGTATGTTAAAAATTTCAGCTTTCTAGGTCTAAGAGTTTGGGCTGGGCGTTGATGAGTCAGTCAATGAATGAATCGGAACTTCTCTCTTTATATATAAGACTAGCTGTTGCCCGCGGCTTCGCACGCGTTAAATTTGGGTTAAGATAGATCCCTTTTTCCCAGTCAAGTGGTAAGTTTTTGCGTGTAATATATAAAGGTATCTAACGTCCTTCTCTGTAGGTACTCCTGTCAATATGTACTTCATGATGATCAACTAAGTAATTAAGGCGTGAAGATGTGACGATCGCGGTGCTTGCGCTACGCATGTTATCGAGACAAATGATGAATTTATAATGAGGTTCTAGCGCCTTCTCACGTCCGGGAACCGTCGCGCGCGACTTCTTTTTTGATTTTTAGGGTTATTTACCTCTTCTCACCCCCTAAGTGGCAGATTAAAAAAAAATATGAAACATGCATTTGCTTATTTGTTTATTATCATTTAAACCCCTTTTCACCACATTAGGGGTTGAATTAAAAAAATACTAAATACGTATTTGCCTAAATGTTTATTAGAGTATACAATTTCCATCTAATATCGTTTCTCCATACAAATTTTAAACCCCTTTTCACGCCTTTAGGGGATGAATTGTGAAAAAACGCGAAAGACGTATTTAATTATTTGTTTATAATAGTTATCCTACAAAGTTTCAAAATAAAAAGTCCATCTAATATCGTTTCTCCATACAAACTTAAACACCCCTTTTTACGCCATTAGGGGTGAAATTTCAAAAAAATACGAAACACATATTTGCTTAGATGGTTTTTAAAGTAATCCTACAAAGTTCATCTAATATCGTTTTTTCATACAAATTTTGAAACCCCGTTTCACCCCTTTAGGGGTTGAATTTTGAAAAAACACAAAAGACATATTTGCTTATTTGTTTATTCGAGTAATCTTACAAAGTTTCGAATTAAAAAGTATATCTATATCGTTTTCCATACAAATTTTGAAACCCCTTTCACCCCTTTAGTTGTGGAATTTTGAAAAAATATGAAACACGTGTTTCCTTATTTATTTATTAGAGTGACCTTACAAAGTTTCGAAATAAAAAGTCCATCTAAAATCGTTTATCCATACAAACTTTAAAACCCCGTTTTACCCCTCTAAGTGCGAAATTTTGAAAAACCATGAAAGACCCATTTGTTTATTTGATTATGAGAGTAATATTACAAAGTTTTGATTTAAAAAGTCTATCTGTATCGTTTCTCCATACAAATTGTATAACCCCTTTTCACCCGTTTAGGGGTTGAATTTTGAAAAACCACGAAAGACGTATTTACTTACTTTTTTATTAGAGTAATCCTTCGAATTTTCGAAATAAAAAGCACATCTAATGTTGTTTATTCCTACAAAGTGTGGAACCCTGTTTCACCCCTTTAGGGGTAGAATAAAAAAAAAATTAAACACTTATTTTCTTATTTGTTTAATAGAGTAACCTAACAAAGTTTCGAATTAAAAAGACCATCAATAACGTTTCTTCATATTAATTTTATAACCCCTTTCCACCCCTTTAGGGGTTGAATTTAGGAAAAACCACGAAAATCGCATTTTGGTTTTTTTTTATTAGAGTACTCCTACAGCACATTCCTCCTCCTACATTCGAAATTAAAAGCACGTCTAATATTGTTCATTCATACAAATTTTGAAACCCCGTTTCACCCCCTTAGGGGTTGAACTTTGAAAAAACATGAAAC
Source organism: Micropterix aruncella (assembly GCA_944548615.1). Classification (NCBI taxonomy): domain Eukaryota; kingdom Metazoa; phylum Arthropoda; class Insecta; order Lepidoptera; family Micropterigidae; genus Micropterix; species Micropterix aruncella. Next base: position 22,130,898 of record OX155963.1, read on the forward strand.
AACTATTGTCTTATTTGTTTATTAGAGTAATCTTACAAAGTTTCGAATTAAAAAGTACATCTATATCGTTTCTCCATAAAAAAATCGAAACCCCTTTTCATCCCTATAGGGGCTGAATTTTGAAAAAATATGATACACGTGTTTCCTTATTTATTTATTAGAGTAATTTTACAAAGTTTCGAAATAAAAAGCACATCTAATATTGTTCATTCATACAAATTTTGAAACCCCGTTTCACCCCTTTAGGGGTTAAATTTTGAAAAAACGTGAAACACCTATTTTCTTATTTATTTATTAGAGTAATCTTACAAAGTTTCGAATTAAAAAGTACATCTACATCGTTTCTTCATAAAAAAAATCGAAACCCTTTTTCACCCCTTTAGGGCTTGAATTTAAAAAAAATATGAAACACTTGTTTCCTTATTTATTTATTAGAGTAATCTTACAAACTTTCGAAATAAAAAGTCCATCTAAAATAGTTTATCTATACAAACTTTAAACCCCCGTATTACCCCTTTAGGGTCGGAATTTTGAAAAACCATAAAACACCTATTTGATTATTTGTTTATAAGAGTAATCTTAAAACGTTTCGAATTAAAAAGTACATCTATATCGATTTTCTATACAAACTTTGGAACCCCTTTTCACCACTTTAGGGGTTGAATTAAAAAAAAATATAATACATGTGTTTCCTTATTTATTTATTAGAGTAATCTTACAAAGTTTCGAAATAAAAAGCACATCTAATATTGTTCATTCATACAAATTTTGAAACCCCGTTTCACCCCTTTAGGAGTTGGATTTTGAAAAAACATGAAACACCTGTTTTCTTATTTGTTTATTAGAGTAATCTTACAAAGTTTCGAATTAAAAAGTACATCTATATCGTTTCTTCATAAAAATGGAAACCCTTTTTCACCCCTTTAGGGGTTGAATTTTCAAAAATTATGAAACACGTGTTTCCTTATTTATTTATTAGAGTAATCTTACAAACTTTAGAAATAAAAAGTCCATCTAAAATCGTTTATCCATACAAACTTTAAACCCCCGTATTACCCATTTAGGGGCGGAATTTTGAAAAACCATAAAACACCTATTTGATTATTTGTTTTTAAGAGTAATCTTAAAAAGTTTCGAATTAAAAAGTACATCTATATCGATTTTCCATTCAAACTTTGGAACCCCTTTTCACCCCTTTAGGGGTCGAATTTTGAAAAAACATGAAACACCTGTTTTCTTATTTGCTTATTAGAGTAATCTTACAAACTTTCGAATTAAAAAGTACATCTATATCGTTTCTTCATAAAAAAATGGAAACCCTTTTTCACCCCTTTAGGGGTTGAATTTTCAAAAAATATGAAACACGTGTTTCCTTGTTTATTTATTAGAGTAATCTTACAAACTTTCGAAATAAAAAGTCCATCTAAAATCGTTTATCCATACAAACTTTAAACCCCCGTATTACCCCTTTAGGGGCGGAATTTTGAAAAACCATAAAACACCTATTTGATTATTTGTTCATAAGAGTAATCTGAAAAAGTTTCGAATTAAAAAGTACATCTATATCGATTTTCCATATAAACTTTGGAACCCCTCTTCACCCCTTTAGGGGTTGAATTTTGAAAAAATATGATACACGTGTTACCTTATTTATTTATTAGAGTAATCTTACAAAGTTTCGAAATAAAAAGCACATCTAATATTGTTCATTCATACAAATTTTGAAACCCCGTTTCACCCCTTTAGGGGTTGAATTTTGAAAAAACATGAAACACCTGTTTTCTTATTTGTTTATTAGAGTAATCTTACAAAGTTTCGAATTAAAAAGTACATCTATATCGTCTCTCTATAAACATTTCGAAACCCCTTTTCACCCCTTTAGGGGTTGAATTTTGAAAAAATATGAAACACGTGTTTCCCTATTTATTTATTAGAGTAATCTTACAAACTTTCGAAATAAAAAGTCCATCTAAAATCGTTTGTCCATACAAATTTTAAACCCCCGTTTTTCCCCTTTAAGGGTAGAATTTTGAAAAAACATGAAACACCTATTTCCTTATTTGTTTATTAGAGTAGTCTTTCAAAGTATCGAATTAAAAAGTACATCTATATAGGTTTTTCATACAAACTGTGAAACCCCTTTTCACCCCTTTAGGGGTTGAATTTCGAAAAATCCGCCCTTAGTGAGCGTTTGCGTCCTAAAAGGAACCTATGTTAAAAATTTCAGCTTCCTAGGTCTAAGGGTTAGGGCTGGGCGTTGATGAGTCAGTCAGTGAATGAATGAGTGAATGAATGAATGAGTGAATCGGAACTTCTCTTTTTATATATGAGATATTCCACTCAAAATTTCACAACGTGATTTCGGCCTAACAAGGCATCTGTGTACGGAATTGTAAGTCTTTAACTGCAATATTTCAAGTTTTAAGTATGACTAGCCTATCCTCTGGTAGTCCGATTTCAACTACAATCTTTTCAACCCTTGCCATGCCAAATTTCAGTTTAATCGGATGAAGCGTTTAGGCGCTATCGTGTAGGAATACATACAGATACACAGACTTACAGATATAATTCAGTCTGGAAATAGTCCTACTCGTCTCAGGGGGTGTCAAAATGGATATTTCCGTCTTCATTTCGATTTTTTTAGTGCGTTCACAATACTTTCCCTAGTGCCGGGAAAATAAAAAAATAGTGGGTCATTAAAGGGAAGCATAAAAAGTACCGGGCCAGGGCATAAATAATTTGGGAAACGCTGATGTAATGTATCACGCAGTAAGTGAAACTATGTAACGGCATGCTGCATGTGTGGAGCTTCGTTCAGCGAACACACGGGTTGGCCCTTTTTAATTTCCCGGAGATGTCAGTGCTGGATGGCGGACGCAGTCAGGAGGAGAGAGGGGGGGGAGGGGTCTTTCTATTTCCCAGTCACACTTTGTAGGCTTTATTTACACGCCCGGAGTTTTCCACTCACCGTCAAATGTTTTAAAAACTGGTACCTTTTTATATATTTTACTTTTTCGGCCAAGGGAAAGTATTGTAAACGCGCTAAAAATAATCGAGATGAAGACGGATATATACATTTTGACCCCTCCCGACATGATTATTATCATTTCTAGACTGAAGTCTGTCTGTGAGTCTATGTGTCTTCGTGTATTCCGCGACGATAGCGCCCAAACGCTTCATCCGATTAAGCTGAAATTTGGCATGCAGGCATCATTCGGTCATGGCAAGAGTTGAAAAGATTGTAATTGAAAACGGCCTCATAGAGGCCCCGCGTCATACTTCAACATCAAAATATGGCAGCTAGAGACTTGAAACTCTGTACAAAGATGCCTTCTTGGACCGAAATCACGTAGTGAAGTTTTGTTTGAAAAATCTCATATACAAGCTGCATAAATAATATTTAAAAACAAATGTTATAATATCTCGTATAATACCTAGGGTTACTCTAAATTCCGCCATACTCTTGGTTATAATATCTCGTATATAAGCGACGCAAAAAATGTTTAAATACCGCCGTATTTAAGAAAATACTATATCATTTTTGAAAAAATACCATTTTAAAACCACGGAAATACTACAAAATACAAAAAAATACTAAGCTTGTTATTATAGTCACTTGACACAATCCCTATTGTGGGGAGGGGGGTGGAAGGGGAGGGGGAAAAGGGAGCACTTGTCTGCTTGCCGCGAAAGTTTTGACAACTCTTTCAGTCTACCCTGGTCAACGGCGGCTACAACGTCACCGAAACGTCGGGTGCTATAAATTTCACGCGGTAAATTCGTTTCTATCCTATTTATAATGTCAAACAACCGCGATATTCTTCGATTTTATATTATCAGTCGTATCCACGAGTTGTTTATTAGACAAAATTAACGAGCTTGGTAGCTGCCTGCATCAAAACACCGGATTACTGGCGGGACCAAAGAAGTGAAGTGCCGAATTATAAAGGGAGTAATGTATTGGGTATTTATTTATTTATTTGTGGAAATCTATGGCATCGTTATTTTGATTATAACCACTCTATTTTGATGTACGAATCGGAGATGTGGCCACACTGAGAAAAATATCGGATTGATTTTTGCATTATCATTTTGTTATTATGGTTTTATACAGAATAACGATGTTTCAACTGTATTTTTTTGTGCAACTACAAGAAATTTTGTCGAACTTTATAAATCGATTATATATACCAACATTTTCCTTACGTTTAATACAGAAATAACAGTTTACTGTAGTTTCAACATGATTCATGTGTCCGAATATAACCGTACGTATACTAGTACATGCTGTCATGTTAGAAGCGTGATCCCAAGGTCGCAACGTAATGAAATCACATTATGTTTTAACATTACGACACGGTAGCTACGATCACGTCAACACCGTTTTGCGTCATGTAAATGCATATGTATGGGCCACAGTTCGAGTTATATACGTAATACTTGTTGAAACATGAGTATTTCCGTGTATTAATTTGTTATATTTTTCTCAGTGCATGCGTGCATCACCTTACAAAAGCGAGCTTTGCGCTGTGTGGCAAGCGTTCCGATATTTGAAAATACCGACCTTTCCATGAATTTATGTGATGGAAGTAGCCGGATTTGTCTATTAAAGCCGACATACCTCACGAATTAATCGTTGAATGTACTCATACCCGACAAAACAAGGCAACGTTCTGCGAGTGTGCCACGTGCTAGCCTGCTCGGAGCATACATGATTGGCCCGACTATTTTCGATAAATTCGACTCAAATATTAGAGAACCGAAAACTTTCTCGATATTCAGGTCAAAGTTTGAGGAAATATTTGAAAACTGAGGCCTCTTATTCAATTAATGAATTTTGAAGAATGTATTAATTAAGAAGATAAATGTTGTAAAATCATAATAAAATCATTTCTACATACACATATATGTAAAATATTTGTACCTCAGATATCTAATATGAATAGCTATTACAATAAATAACTCAACCTTGAATTTGAGAATAACATTATCGAGTTGATCTCGAAATTGCTACTTTGATCTCAAGTTTGTAAGTGTAGACTACGTGAAAATATTATAATTCATCTGCTCCTCCAAAAAACAATTCTAATTTCCCGCGCGCAGTTTTACCACACGCGAAGTATTAAAGTCAGATATAATTGTCATATCGCTCTATCGTCGACTAGCCCGACAGTCCTAATTAAATCATCAGCCGAACAACACACTGCGTTTTCTTTCTTCGCGCACCTTTGGTCACCGCCATTGACAAGCACCGCGAATGGTGACAAATAAAAAGATAATGTTTGTCAACGTTAAATTATATTTTATATTCTAGAGCATATCGCGGAGCAATCTATGTCATATTGCATATTTTTCATATCAGAAAGTGTACGTCTAATGGTATATGTTTTAACTGTATCCGGCAACATTTAGCAGTTTGAATAAGCTTTAAGTTACATTGTTACCATGAGGGTATAAATTGTTTTGTTACAGAGAAATGCTTCTATCACAGCGAAAGTCATGTGTTAATGCCTGCTCAACTCGAGCTGAAGTACGAGATAAACTCGTTTATGTAAACGATAATTCAATTGAAACTATAATCTGGCACCATCATCCTAACGCAATTAATCAACAGGATTTGCCCCCGGCGGGTGCACAGTGTGTCATTTATTAATATATTCTTCTTCTAGTGCGCTTTTGGCTAATGAATTTCCGAAACTATTCACATGCCTTTTGGAGGCATTTTGTGTTGCAAAAGGATTAGCTTGATTTTTGAGATATATGGATGAATAGTGATCGTTAGTCGACTGCAAAAGGACCTTTAAACTTACATTGCACAGTCGAAAGTCGTGCGCATCCGTAAGTATATCTCATTCAAATATTAGCATTTCCCGATCCAAGCTGGGATTTCCTTCGCTGCTTTTTAAGTAGCTTTTACTAATTTTATTTTAAATAAAAACACACATATATATATATATATATATATATATATATATATATATATATATATATATATATATATATATATATATATATATATATATATATATATATATATATATATATATATATATATATATATATATATATATATATATATATATATATATATATATATATATATATATATATATATATATATATATATATATATATATATATATATATATATATATATATATATATATATATATATATATATATATATATATATATATATATATATATATATATAGGTATATATATATATATATATATATATATATATATATATATATATATATATATATATATATATATATATATATATATATATATATATATATATATATATATATATATATATATATATATATATATATATATATATATATATATATATATATATATATATATATATATATATATATATATATATATATATATATATATATATATATATATATATATATATATATATATATATATATATATATATATATATATATATATATATATATATATATATATATATATATATATATATATATATATATATATATATATATATATATATATATATATATATATATATATATATATATATATATTGAAATATTTGATAGTTTTGTGTATATATTCTTTTTAGAATTGATCAATAAGATGATTATAAAGTAAATAATTATAAAAGCCACTTACATCATGACGAAGGATTCCCTTGATCGGATTCGGGAATGCTTTAAGTGTTAACGAGAATGATGAATGCCTCTCACTTGCGGAAAGAGGAGTAGGTTTAAGTTGGGCCCATTTTACAACTAGTAACGCTCACCCTTCATCCAATTATCTCAAAAATTAAGCTACAATCCTTCTTTATACGTAAATATATATATATATATATATATATATATATATATATATATATATATATATATATATATATATATATATATATATATATATATATATATATATATATATATATATATATATATATATATATATATATATATATATATATATATATATATATATATATATATATATATATATATATATATATATATATATTGTAACACGAGCTCCGTGTTTTCCTGCGGGTTTTCACCATTTTCACATATTTTCTCACATTCGTATCGAGGCCGGCGCGTACTCATAGTTTTAACAGCTGAAGCGTCCAGGTTCAGAAGCGAGCAACATTGCGGCAACTGACCATATATTATATATATAAAATATTTGATAGTTTTTTTGTGTATATTCTTTATAGAATTGATTAGAATAAAGTAATAATATATATATATATATATATATATATATATATATATATATATATATATATATATATATATATATATATATATATATATATATATATATATATATATATATATATATATATATATATATATATATATATATATATATATATATATATATATATATATATATATATATATATATATATATATATATATATATATATATATATATATATATATATATATATATATATATATATATATATATATATATATATATTATTATATATATTGATTGTGATTTTTTTCATTGTGTTTGCTTAAATTTGTCTTTAATAAAGACTTTTTTTTTTGGTTTGCAAAAGGATCGCTTTGTTTTTGAGATGTGGATGAAGGGCGATCGTTCGCTAGCGATAATGGGATCCCATTAAACCTACAGTGTACCGTCGAAAGTGGTACTCATCCAAAAATACATCTCGTTTAAACAATAAGCATTTCCCAGTCCAGTCCGGGAAAACCCTCCAGCTATGTAAGTGGCTTTTATTATTTTAATTTTTTTATCAAAGTGTCATCCTTTAAACGAATTCTTTAAAAAAAGATTTTACAAAAAACCAATCAAATATATATATATATATATATATATATATATATATATATATATATATATATATATATATATATATATATATATATATATATATATATATATATATATATATATATATATATATATATATATATATATATATATATATATATATATATATATATATATATATATATATATATATATATATATATATATATATATATATATATAGTAAAATAAAATACTTTATGACATTACCAATGCTTTTTATGTCGTAGTGATAGCAACATAATATAAAATTGTGTAATATTATTATTATTTCATTAAGTTTTTCGTAAAAACTTGAGATATCAAAACTAAAAACTTAAGATCTCAAATAGTCGCGATGTTATTAAAAATTCCGAATTTAATATGGTTTAATTAATAAAGTGTCTGTAAATGTTTTGACGAGCCGAAAATTCAGATTTTAAATTTCGCGAAAATGTCGTTTACAATAAACATATAATTTTAAATAATATGTATATAAAAAATCACAGCTGAGTTTTGGTGACAACAATATAAATCCAGTCTTTATGAAGAATCAAAGCATTGGCTGAAATTTCAGTTATAATTAATATCACCATTTTATAATTTTTCATGACAATACAATTTATCATGCTAATTCATTATATCATTATTATATCATATATCATACATATATCTTATATCATACCATTCATTATAGCATACCTTCCATTCATTATATAATATGTACCATTCATATAATATTAGATTGATCAACGACGTATTGCACTTTGGCAACCAGGATTTTACTACGAAACACAGCGTGTAGATAGCACTCATGGTTCCAAAAATTGATTGATCTTTTATTATGTTTTTTAATATGGCTTCTTTCGTAGTATAACAGTATGGCTTAGCACTGTAAAGACGCTTTGACCACGCCTATATGGTATAAAATAATAATATAATACCCAAGAAACAATTTTAAAAATTATGGTTCCTTTTGTTTTAAAAACTGTCAGTTTTTAATTTAGTATACAGGTTGCGATACGTAATAATTACGCACTTGAAAGTTCAGATAGAATAAGAGATGGCATTATAAAAATGTTATAGATGGCACTGACAAGTAAATGTTATTATTGTTATCATTAGTTAAATTATTGAATTTAAATAATCGATCGGTCTTTTATAAAAACCATTCATTATCATTGTTTTAATAGATAGCCATGTGAATTGTTATTAGTTTGGCTTCAATCTACTCCTAATTTTAAGTATTTAATAGTTTTTAAGGTAGTTGTTGCATGTTTATTCTTTTGTGATCAAATAATTATTTTATTACGACAATTTATTTTTTTTTTAATTTTTATTTTTTTTTGTTACAAAAATATTTTGTTTTTTGTAATAATCACAATTATGAACAAGCACGCACAAAATTAAACGTTCACCTTAGAACAGGTCCCGGCCTAGTTACATAGGTGGCGTTGTCACTGGACTTTGCTATGTATTCATTTTCTGCTATTTATTCAATGTTTAAAATATTTAATGCATAGTTCCTAAGATAAAATTGTTTTAAATTATTCTTGAATTACTTAAATAAATAAATAAATAAATAAATAAAATGCTATCAGTGCTACCGGTATTTAGCCGTTTCAGAAGGGATGCCAAATCATACTATGCAGTTGAGCAATATAATACCATATATAATGAATTCTGATACTAATAAAATATTAAAAACCTAGATTTATGTTTATCCAGATGTCACTGTGCGAAGTCCATGGTTCGGGGTTTGCACAACGAAACGGCTGCAAATTTCGTATTCAGATAGGATAGCACTGAAGCGTGCCAGACGAACATAAATTGAACTTTAATCCTCTCGGGAAATTGGTAATATTATCAGTTTAACATAATAGAATCAAATACACTTTCCAAATCGGATTCGTTTAAAATTTACGGCCCCTTAAGTCAACCTTAAGTAAATTTTCTAACTCAAAAATGCACAGTCTGATTTCAAATATTTGTAGTCGGTTTTGCTTTTTTACTAATTTTAAAAAACTATTTTTAAAAAATCGCCCTCCCCCCCCCCTCCGCGTCAAACCGTCAACCCGTCCACCAACCCTAACCCACCCTCAACCCCCAACCCCCTCCCTTTACAGAAGAAACCATACAACTCTATTAAGCAATAGTTTTAATCAAGTTTATTTTTAGTTACATATTTTGAGCAAATAAAACAGCACATTTTTAAATATATTTTTATGTACAGCTATAAACTACAGGACCCATAATATTTTTTTCACATAGATACGTGTTGTTTTAAAAAATATAGGATATGTGCTTTCGAAAAAAAACACAAAAAATAAATGGATGTGTGGCAAAATCAAAATAATAGTGACTTTCATGAATTAAAACGAAAATTTCAAAAAACGATCGGCTATAATTATCTGACAGATCGACAGATGACAACCAAATAGCTCTTTCACTTTCAAACCCTAATGCATCCAAACGTTAAAATTTCACTGTTTGTTGAGCGTCGGCAATTTTACTAGCCTAAAATGCCCTTAAACGGCCCAGATAACGGTATTTTAAGAGCCATACATTGCCACCAATGTGTGGTCTAAGCTCGGTTAAGCTTTAACAACGTTTATTTCTTACATTATTTTTTTAACAGCCTTTATAAGCGTTGTTTAAATTAAAATGCGTTTATTTCTAAGGCTGATAGATTATTGTAAACTTATAAAATGTTAAAATCTTAACTAACCGTTTAAATTCTTTATTTCGTTTTATTTGAATAAGCCCTCATATTATTTCAAAAAGTAACCCCTAAAACCAAATATGTCATTTTGTCGTTTACGATAAAGTTGCCATGATATTTTGTTAGCAAAGCAACATACATCCCCAAAGATTTCTTGCTTCTGAAAAATCGTACATTTTAAATGTCGACATGTGTTATTTTTACAAAGAAAATCAGCTTAGGTATAAATATCAAAATAGCATCGAAAAGTAAAACATAGTATTTTTATAAATTACTATTCAATATAAAGGTAATAATTTGATGTATATTTATAAAAAATTTAAGATGTCTCATAATAAATGACTGGGTTATTAATCTATGAAATTAAACTATACCATATGTCCTATAGACACAAAACTAGTAAAAGAAATGAAATTATGTTCTCTCCATTTCATACCTATTTTTTACAACGTTCATATTAAACAATTAATATATATTTTTAAATTTAAAGTTCAATTTATGTTCGTCTGGCACGCTTCAGTGCTATCCTATATTTTTAAATTTAAATTTATGTATCCGTTTAAAGAAACGGAAATCGCAAGAGGGTATTTAGGTCGGTAAGTTCAGGATATTATCTATAAAACCCATGAAAGCAATCAAACAAAGTTTTTATTTAACTAATAACTAACAGTAACTTATATTTCAGAGTTATGCGCTACATTTACATTTCAGATCTACGAAAACCAAAGATTTTAAAAAATACTTTATCTATAATTCTATTCTTTTCTTAATATATTCTTTCTATTTTATGCGTGTTCTATACAACTTGGCCATCCAAACGAATTGAAAAAAGTAATTGTGTATTGAGAATAATGTTACTAAAAAAGTGGTGGCTCTCTTTGGTGTTTCTTTTTTTGGAGGAGAAATTTGTAGAAACCGTCGAAAAAAAAAACAAATAATATACTATTAATGTCTAATGGCGTTCGGCCATTTATTTCAGTGATTGTTGTCTTTGAGAGGGAAATGCAATATTTGCCCTGGCTAATGGCGATTGCAATTTCACGCGGGAATATCGGTATTGGTCTTGTTTATATGAAAACGGTAATGTTTATCCATTTAACTTTATGCACGATCTGTCCCCAATCGCTAACATCCTCAGAATAAACAAACAATGTCTTAAATGGCGCCACCGGATTGCAAGAAACAGTTTGTTATTAGGGGCTCTCTAGACGATCAAGCATGCTTGACAAGTTTCGCGTCGCGAGCAGGGAGGGGATCGTAAACCGCTGGAAATATGCAAATATTTTTTTTGTAATTTTTACCAAATATGCCTAATTTTGTAGTTAATACCAGGGATTCACGTTAATTAGACGTAATTAATTGATGAATGATTGACTCCCTGGTATAAAACTACACAATTAGGTATTTTTCGTAAATAATTAAAAAAATATTTTTGTTCATTTCCTGCGGTTTACAATCTTCTCCCAGCCCGGGGCGCGATGCTTGACAAGCATGCTTGATCGTCTGGAGAACCCTTTAGAAACCGGAAGACCCAGTTTATTATTCTTGACGATTCGAGGAATTATTATCATGCCCCGAAAACCTTTTCATCCCTTTTCCAAAATAAACGATTCAGCGTCATATTGCAAGAGCGTTTCGCTTAGCACCGAAGCCGTCGGAATCTCGCTGCTTTCATTCATAATATTATTAATATTTCAGGAATCTATCCCTTAGAGGCTGTCGACTAATTTGTATGCGGCCCGCGCCGTACCACTGATAATGTACTCAGGAGATAACCTTATGATATGAGTAACTTGACGGAATTCCGTTTGACGTGGTAAACCTGCGAATTCAATAATATGTCACGATATGAGATTTGACTCGCGGTGAGATATGTGATGAGAGGTAGAACTATGTCTAGCCCATGTATGCGAATCTGTACTCAACAATTCTTGTATATTTTATATGGTTATGTGAATCTCAGAAATACATTTGGACGGTACTAAGCAAACACAAACTAACTGACAGAAACTCAAATCCGGAAAAATTGATTTAAAGATTTTTTTGGTTGATTTGAGGGCGGGATGAAACATTGATTTTGAGGGCGAATCTTTAATATTTATACTCATTTTTTAAATATATTATGTACAATTATGGAGTTTTAGAGAAAATCCTTAAAAGGTCAAAATGTTCTGTTCTACTATATATATATATTTTAATTATAAATAAAGATTTTATATAATAACAAATTTTTATTATAAATTTAGAGATTTAAGAAATAAATAATGACGAAACAAAACAAAAGTAACTAGGTTCCTTTTTAGCGATTTGAGATTTAAACGCTCTGAAGCCAGCATTCGCGCGCAAAAAACTCCGCGCAAATTTTTGGACGATTTAGAGAATAAATACTAACAATATCGTTTTTTTATGAATTACCCCTTATTACCTAGTAATTATTCTTGTTACTCATGTATATTATATATTTATATGTTACTAGCTGCGCCCAGCGGTTTCACCCTCGTGGTGATGGAAAATTGTGATAATGATGGTAGAAAACATATATCTTATAAATTATAGCCTATGTGTTATTCTGATGTGTAAGCTATGTTATTGTAAAGTTTCATCAAAATCCATTCCGTAGTTTTTGCGTGGAAGAGTAACAAACATCCATACATACATACAATCTTTCGCGTTTATAATATTAGTAGGATGTACGGGGGCCGGCCAAAACGGTTATGCGCGGATCTGTCAAAGGACGCAAAATGCTTATAGGCACTGTCGGCGTCCGACAGGTTAAATAACAAAGATGAACTATTTCTATTAGAAGTTCTATCACAAAGGAACTAAGAGGCATGGATCTTTTCTGCGGTATAAAAAATATAAAAGTATTTGTAGTGGATCCATTAGTCTAGTTGCCCTAATAGTCCTATGGAATGGAAATTTCTTTGTCTCCGGCGGAAGAAAAATAAACACGTCGGGGTCACTACTTTAGATATGATTAGGATCTCCTGAACCATGGTGGGGTCCGATATAGAGATTGACCACGTTTGCTACGTATGGTAATAGAGGTTCTCACCGAAGGCGGTGCGCGACGGTGGAAAAGTAAAACGCAGTGTGTTGGTCGGTTGATGATTTAATTCGTACTGGTGGGGAAGACGACGTGTTCGATCTCTAAGCTATATGATAATTTATCTAACTAGAATAATTACTCCTATCGTGGCAATAGAACGCGCGGGAAAATTTCTATTATTTTCTGGCGGACAAACGAATTATAAGATTACGATGTAGATGTAGTTTCATCCAGAAATTATAAATTGTGGTATATTTATACCTTAGGCTGAATATTTCTAAATTTCTACTTTGTGGAATGGTTCCTTTCTGCTTAATACCGTCGTTTACGTTACACTTATACTACGTACAGGACGTCGTTCCAGCCGTTCCAGACCAGTGATGGCCTCGTGGGCGGCGTAGGTGGGTGAAGGGGGTCGGGGGATAAATGGACCCCCCCCCCCTACCAAAATCATGCAATCGATACTCGTACAAATAGTGTATTTCTAGGAAAACATTTTTTCTTCTCCTAGTAATACACATGCATCGCTACGCGTGACTGCTTTCGTTGATTTCGGAAAAGGATTAACATTCGTAAAATTTCAATATAAAATGCAACGAATATCGCATTTTAGGCTATACACAAAAAAAGATGAATAAGGACTTCTCAAAATCTCCTTTTGAGATGTATATCAGCACTATGTCAAGTATGTCAGTAATAAGGTCGCCTCGCAACGGATTTGACGCGATTCAATTCGGTAACTTACAGAGGCGTCGAAGATCCATATGCTATGCTATGCATCCATATGCTGTGCATCCCTTTCACTCACTAACATCGAAAATAATTATTTGCAATGACAGAAATAGGCCGCAAGCATTGTATTCGGGGTTATATATTTTCATCAGTATCTGTAAGGTAAGTCAACTCTATTTATATTACGGACGGATATAAATCTCTGTTATCAATATTTGAACAGAGCAAAGGTCTTCCTTCTATAGCAGCAGCGCAATTGCAAATATATGCTATGTTATCACTAGCATACATTTGAGAGTTCTCAACTAGTACGGGCAAACCCGCCACCCCAGGAAGTTATATTGATTATTCTTTCCCCCGTGGAGTGAACGCAGAGACTTAGGGCAACACAGTTTACCGTCTAACTACACCAACAAGCTCGTGAGAGTCTAACGCCTTACCGCAAGGCACTGGGAGGTCAACTCAGCGCACCAACCTCATGCCCTCACCACCAGATTTGGACGGAATTCTCCGTCCTTCAGTCTGGCCACAGATTCGAAGTCGCTTGCGTGGCCTCTACCTGATGTTAGCAGTAATTCAGTTCGAATTTATCGCGGACCGTGGCGTCCTTTGCTAGTTTATCACTCGGAATCGATTGGATAATGGGTCGTTTAAAGTATGGCTGACGTATAAGATCGTTTCCAAACCACTCTAGTTAGTCGCCGGAGTGCACAATCGATTAGCTTACACCGCACGATGCGCAAATCGCCCAGCAGCATCCGAAGGCCATTTCTCAGAGGAACTGATCTACCTGCCGCAACAGGGGAAATCCTTTCCAGGTTCGACCCTCTTCGAGGAGGCTATCGGATGGGAGTTGACCCTTGAGTCGAGACGACCAGAGATAACGAGCAGGTCTTAATGGCCCAGTTCCACCGGCTCCATCAAATTTATATATTACTATTAACTGTTAAATGCCGTTAAATATCCGTTAACTAATTATAAGCATACAGTTATAAGGTAGATTTCGTTCAAGGTGAAAAAAATGTAGCTGATTCCGCCGGACAATATCAATAAAATTGAATGTGTCCCATTGTAAGAAAAAGTTATGTTTAATTTTGTGAATGAGGGGAATAAATACATCGCTGAGTTTTGTTCAAATAAGAGACAGAACGGAAAAGAATACCGTTTCAGCCAAAATCGCGGCATACATCTATACTAATTTTATAAAGAAGTAATGTTTGTATGTTTGTATGTAGGGGATAATCTCAGAAACTACTCATCGGATTTCAAAAATTCTTTCACTAATGGAAAGCTCATGACTGCTATAGATTATATTTCATGGTATTAAATATTGGTTTTTAATACGAAATATTTATAAATTAAGTCGGAGAAAAATGAGCTGTTGAGTTTCTAAAGAAACTCAGAAAGATCGACGTGCGCTGACAAAACGGTTTGATATATGTGAAAACAATATAATGACAATAACATCGGCCTTATATTTAATAAATGAGTGGCCTACACGACGGGGAGGAATCGTAATTTCTCTGTAAAAATTAGAGTGATCGGCAGAGTTTAGTTGTTTATGGAAAGGCCATTGGTTGATTTACTCAAATGGGACAGGAAAAGGAAAAGAAATAGATGATTGGGAATTTAAAATTTATGTATACGTGGAATTTGTTGTTGTGCAAATTGTTAGCATTGTCTGTCTTTAATGTAGTTTTCCTGATAGAGCTGTAGAAATCGTTATGTCGGCCAACACAGGAATAATTCGAGAGAATAGTCGTTTAATTGTTTTGTGAACGCTCACGGCGAAAAGTTGGAAAAATGCGGATTTTGCGAAGTGCGAGCGAGCTTTTGCGTCCAAGCTAATTTTTCACATGAAAGTTTCAAACTCTACTGATAGAGGGCGTTAGGCAAGAGTTCTCGAATTGTTTAAGTGTCGTTCGTCATTATCTAAAATATCAAATAAAAGACTGTCTAAATGTATAATTATAGTTGTCTAAATGTACAATGATAATTAAGGTTTTCTATTTATATGGATAAATACATAAAACACAAATATTTCATAATAAAACCGTAATACCTACAATAGTTCACTTTCTGAAAAGGCAGTGGTGTTTTAATTATTTTTAAATTATATTGTCTTGTTTGTGTTTGTATTGTATGTCACTTTCCATTTTATGTCACTTTTGTATGTGCTCAGGCCGATGCTAATTCGTACCTAACTATAAGATACAGAGATCAATAGATCCTGAACGCGATGGTCCAACTTTGGACGTAAAACGATTAGTGGGCTTCCAGTGACGAAATCACTAATGCCGCACCGCGTCCGCCTTTATCCAATTACAACGGTCCACCGGCTCCATCAAATTACTTACCGTCCAGTTTAATTGAGCAGAAAAGAATTTAGGGACATCGATGGGATTCCCCGAAAAGTTTTAACGACGGGCTGCGCGGCAGCCTCGAGCACTTTTGGCGATACGACATTGACTGGCGGGTTTTTGGCGGGTCGCCGATTTTAACTCATTTATATGGGCGATATTCTTGCCACTTATCTTCTTTTCATCATTTTTGTTATCATCATTTTAGTTTATCACATACAAATATCTCTAATAATCCATGATATTGCCAATGGCCGCACGTTGGGTGGCAATATTTTGCATGTAACACCAATTTTATAAAATGATAATAATAAGCTTCTGCACCAGATCCGTTAAGAAATAAAAATATATAATAATCTGTCCTGCTAATTAAATTTCGTAAATACTATCTGGAGAATAAGAGATCCGTAAAAAGTCGGTTGAGTCACCCCAACAACTTCCCGGCAAGTAACCAAGGACTGATTTCATCTGAATATTCATTTCAATATTCGGTTGGGTTTTGTTGCAATAACCTCGGGCGGCGCGGTTCGTTTTTCTAAGCGCCAACAGACAGCGTTAATATTTGATTAAATATATTGCGGAATTCAAATATGAGTAGTGTAGTTTGTATAAAAGAGATTTTACCCAAAATTTCATAATGTGATTTCGTCCCAACAAGGCATCTGAGTACCAAATTTCAATTCTCTGAGTCCACTATTTCAAGAACCGATTTTAACCACAATCTTCTCGGATTAGAAATCGATCAAAAATTACAATGGTCTGATCACTTAAATGATCTCAGTAGAAAATTGTGCAGTGCCATATTCGCCATTAGAAAGATAAGAAGTTTATGCGGTTTTGAAGCAGCTAAATCCGTTTATTTTGCATATTTCCACTCCCTAATAACGTATGGCCTACTGTTTTGGGGAATGGCACCAAACTCAAAAAGAATTTTTCTCCTCCAGAAAAGAGCGGTACGCAGTTTATATAGAGTCTCACCAAGAAGTTCTCGTAAGCCGCTATTTGTAAAATCAGGAATAATGACTCTATTTTCTTCTTACATCTACCAAAATATTATGTACGCTCGTAGACACCTAACAGAAGCTCCGGTGAATAGTGATTTTCATCATCACGATACGAGGAATAAATCCAATCTCCACATAAACCGACAGCGACTTAGAAAGTGCGAAACAGTTTTATTCACCAAAATTTGTCCTTCTATAATAAGATTCCAGAGCAAATGAAAAGCCTTGGAGAGGACCAATTTAAAAAGATAATTATACATAATTTGGTAAGAAACCCAATTTATGGTATAAGGGAGTTTGAAAATTCTGAGTTTATTTTCCATGTTGATGATTAATGAAATGCGTAAAGTTTTAAACATAATGGTATTATGATAGCTTACATTCTAATGTTCATATAATTAAATTCATTTAAAAAAAAAATACGAAGGCATATTGCTGGATTGGCAATAAAATATATATTTTTTAATTATTCTACATAGAATCTGCATTTCTATTTTAATATATTATTCTCCCTGACTCATCACATTAGCATATTTTGATTATTTGTATGTAGGTAATATTGAATATAATATTACAGCCATGATAACTATCACGATAGTTATGTTTATAATAATGAAATTTTTAGCATTTAATTTTGAATGCCTATCTACTGGAGTAGTTGATTGTATTGTATTGTATTGTATCAACTGTTGCCAAAACGGTGCCTGCACGCCAAATTTTAGCTCAATCAGATTAAGCGTTTGGACCCAATCTTGAAGGAATTTAAAGACACAGACAGACAAACTTCAGTGAAAATAGTCCTTATCGTCGGAAATATCAGCACATTCACAAAACTTCCCTCCTCGTCGGTTGGTGGGCCGGGATAGTAGAAATCGATTTTTATAAACGAAGTCCTAATGATCTGCATCGGTGCGGATGAGGTCCCTCTCAGTTTCGAGGTTGAAAACCTCGGTGTCCATATGGACGACCACCACTCATGGCGGCCACATATTCGAGAAATGCGACGCAAGCTCTTCGACCGATTTCATTCGCTGAATAGGCTGAAAAATATCCTCCCGGATGATAGCAAGATTATAATTTGTCAGTCTGCTCTCCTTCCCCTTCTGGATTATGGAGATGTCGCATTTCTCGACCTCACAAAGGAGTTATCCACCAAAGTTGAGCGTCTCCAAAATGTTTGCATTCGTTATATCCATGACCTTAGAAAATTTTGCCACATGAAGGATTACAGAGAAAAGCTTCAATGGCTATCGACCCGGGAGAAAAGAGACAGGAGAGTTCTTTGTATACTTTTTAAAATCTTTGATGGCGTCGCTCCCAATTATCTTACCGGCTGATTTACTGCACTATCGGCTCATGGACGCCCTCTGAGATCAAACGATGAAACCTGATACTCTCTATCCCTAGTCACATCACTGACTTATCATTCTCTTTCGCCGTGCATGGAGCCCGTCTTTGGAATGCTTTGCCGAAAAATGTTAGAACCGCGCCAAGCACAAAAAAAGTTTTAAAAACAGACTCAGAGAAAATTTGAAATCATCCACTAAATTCCCTTTCCCTTCTCATTCTCCACCTTTCTAAACATTAGCGTCCTTATGGGTGTTAGATTATTTTGGTGTGGCACATCCTGTGCCCACACAGAGTTTAATATATATTTCTTTCTATCCTTTTTTGGTGCTGTCATACTCTTTATATATGTAGGTTAAGTTATGTAGCATCTACTCGCAAATAATGTTCATACAATAGTATAAGTTAGCTCTAAAATATTGCCTGCTGGCAAGAAGCTCGCCTTTTCTTACGAATAAAGCGTTTTATTATTATTAACTAGCTGCGTCCAGCGGTTTCCCCCGCGTGGTGATGGAAAATTGTGATAATGATGACAGAAAACCATATATCTTTATAAATTATAGCCTATGTCTTATTCTGATGTGTAAGCTATACTATTGTAAAGTTTCATCAAAATCCAATCAGTAGTTTTTGCGTGAAAGAGTAACAAACATCCATACATACATACAAACTTTCGAGTTTATAATATTAGTAGGATATTATTAATTTTGACGTGTGACGCGACGCTCTGAAAATTTGAATTCCGAACGAGCGTCCTCTCATTCAATTTACAAAAAAGAATTGCAAACA
Organism: Micropterix aruncella; assembly: GCA_944548615.1. Taxonomy (NCBI): domain Eukaryota; kingdom Metazoa; phylum Arthropoda; class Insecta; order Lepidoptera; family Micropterigidae; genus Micropterix; species Micropterix aruncella. The sequence continues at coordinate 22,150,731 of OX155963.1, forward strand.
TGCGTTGCTGTAAAATTCGCCATTAAAATTAGAATTTTGAACTAACGACAAAACGCAATGACGATTAAAATTTGGAACATGGGCGAAATTTGGAATTTGGAACATATTCCAGCCAAAATTTTTAAATGTGATATCGGCCCAACAAGGCACCTGTGTACCGAATTTGGTTGAAATATCTCGTATAAAAGCTACACAAATATTATTTAAAGTCCGCCATACATTAATTAAATAGTAAGGCTCTTAAAAGCAGCGACTCTTGCGATGCGTGGATATATCGAAATTCGAATCTGAAGGCTTACGGCGACCTGCGTTAACAATTCCATTTATAAATTGAATGAGATGACGCGCGTTCGAAATTCAAATTTTATTTTCGTTGCGTCGCATATTAACAAAAAATATCACCAACTGCTCATCGACTTTATTCATGAAATGAATATTTAGATGAAACAAGTCCCTGTCGTAATTCAGATTTAGCAATTTAATAGACAGAAAATTGTATTAATATAATATAAATTATAAATAATTGTAATATTTTTTTAACACATTTTATAATAAATAAATAAAAAAATATATTAAAATCATATAATTTATATCGTTTATTGATATATTAATTGTAATGAGAAACGATTTTTCTTATATCATTTTCCCTGTGAAAACGACAAATATCTCTGGCGAAAACTCTGTCGAAAATTTAACGATATTGTTATTTTATGCGGTAAGATCCGTATTCCATGCGTAAGATACATGATGAGACACTTCAATAAATAACCATAAACACTTAAACAGAAATCATTATTCAAAAGTTTACGGATATTGAAAAGTGCAAATCAATACTGATATGCACGGCCTGTCTAATAATATGGTAAGGGACTCAATGACACGGAATCTATAATATAATATTTTCCAATTTTTTACTCCCTTTCAATACCTGTAGGTAAATAACAAAACTCGGTAAACTTTTCAATGCTGAAACGACATGAAAAGCTAATCGTGTAAACGCGTCATTAGCAAAAGAAATAAAAATGAAGATTGCAAAAACGGCAAAATAGAAGCTGACCGCAACGAAGTAGCGGCCTCACGTCCGGTAGCCATTAAAGCTCCAGCGGTTTAGGGAAATAAAAAGCAGATGGGCCAGCGCAAACACTGCGTACCATCGATGGTGGTAGTATACATCAAAGAGACCTGCGATCACCGGTGATATAAAGTCTATGACCCTATTTCAAACGTAGGTTATCGATTTATATCGCCGGGGATCACAGGACTCTCTTATTTATAGTAAATAAGAGAGTCCTGCAAGCACCGGCCATATACAATTATTGACCTAATTTCAAACGTAGGCTATAGATTTATATCGTCTGTGACCGCAGGACTCTCTCAGTTATAGTAAATAAGAGAGTCCTGCAATCAAGAACGATATAAAGTCATTGACTTAATTTTAAACGTAGGATATCGATTTATATCGTCGGTGACCACAGGGCTATCTTATTTATAGTAAATAAGAGAGTTCTGAAATAACCGATGATATAATATCAATGACCCCATTTCAAACGTAGGTAATCGAATTATATCGACGGTGATCGGAGGACTCTCTTACTTATTGTAAATAAGAGAATCCTGCAATCACCGATGATATAAAGTCATTGGCCTAATTTTTAACGTAGGTTATCGATTTATATCGCCGTTGATCACAGAAGCTCTTATTTATAGTAATCAAAAGAGAGTTGCAATCACGGACGATATAAAGTCATTGACCCCATGTCAAACTTAGGTTATCGATTTATATCGCTGGTGATCGTAGGACTCTCTAAGAGAATCTTGCAATCACCGGCGATATAAAGTCATTGACCTAATTTTAAACGTAGGTTATCGATTTATATCGCCAATGATCGGATGACTCTTATTTATAGTAAACAAGAAAGTCTTGCAATCACCGGCGACATAAAGTCATTGACCCCATTTCAACTTAGATTGTTGATTTATATCAGCGGTGATCGTAGGACTCTTTCATTTATACTAAATAAGAGAGTCCTGAAATCACTGGTGATATAAAGTCACTGACCCCGTTTTAAGCGTAGATTATGGACTGTATATCGGAGGTGATCGCAGGACTCTTATTTATACTAAATAAGAGAGTCCTGCAATCACTAGCGATATAAGGTCACTGACCCCGTTTTTAACGTAGATTGTTGACTTTGTATCGCCGAGAATTACAGGATTCTCTTATTTATACTACTTATGGTGTATAAGCGAATCCAAATCCGAATTCCAATGTAAAACGGATGTGAGTCTGTCAATTAATATATAAGCTATTGGCTTGTATTAAGAGGTCAATTTCTGGGGCTCGAAGCGGTTTCTGCCGTTTTTACTAAAAACTTTGTTTACAAAGAAAATGCACATTTTAAAATCCGGAAGAAAATTAAACAAACTGAACTTAATTATTCATAAAAGTGGATATCCATAGTAGAATTTGTACTTTATACTAATTGAAACTTATTTAGGTGTAGGTAAATTTGTGCTGTTGTTGTATTTCATCTGTTTTTACACAACTATCCAGCAAACTGTCACGTTACTGGTTTTAACATGAATATATTATTATAATAAAAGAAATGAAATAGTAAAATGTATCTTTATTGAAACTCGTCGACCGACCGACGGATATATCGGGCGATAAAGCGCCTATATGATTTGAAACATTATTTATTAGATTAAATGGAAATAACAATTTTTAAAATAACATTTAAAATTAAATAACAATAGAGAATAAGGACAGAGCAAGAGCCTCAGGTCGAGGGCATGTTTCTCGAGTTCACTACGGAAAGTTCATTCGGGAAAAGGTTCAGAGGACGGGTTCGCAAAAGTTGAATCGGAGAGATCCCGCGGCTCAGCCAACACGGACGCCTTGCGGGGTCGGGCACAGACTGCCTTGAATTCGGCAGAGGCGCGGAAGAGGCGCTAGAAGCTGCTGCCGGAGAGCGGAGCAGGTTTCGGCGTACGGCGGGTAGACGGTTTCACGCGGTGAAGGCGGTCGTCAGCGAACGCCCGGGGCGGGCACAGCAGCTGAAGCGGGCGACGGGGCGCTCAACTCCTGAGCGCGCCCCCGGCGAAGGAGAACGGCCGCTGTTCCGCGTGGCCGAAAGCGAGGAAGAACCTCAGGCCATTGCTGGTTTCCGGCGAGGAGACGCGCGCGCGCACTGACGCCGCGCGCGTCGGCCTTTATACGCCGGCCAGGCGCTGGTCTACGGCTCCATTCCTGGCGGGGAAATCGTGCCCCCGAAGGACCCCTGTAAAACCACAAGAAACGCCACGCATTAGCCTTGCCCTAACGGAAATCTCCCTTTTTGCCGGTAGTTGGGAAAAGGATAGCGCGGATTGGCTCTTTTCCCAACCCCCAGCTAAAAGGGAGATTTCCGTTAGGGCAAGGCTAATGCGTGGCGTTTCTTGTGGTTTTACAGGGGTCCTTCGGGGGCACGATTTCCCCGCCAGGAATGGAGCCGTAGACCAGCGCCTGGCCGGCGTATAAAGGCCGACGCGCGCGGCGTCAGTGCGCGCGCGCGTCTCCTCGCCGGAAACCAGCAATGGCCTGAGGTTCTTCCTCGCTTTCGGCCACGCGGAACAGCGGCCGTTCTCCTTCGCCGGGGGCGCGCTCAGGAGTTGAGCGCCCCGTCGCCCGCTTCAGCTGCTGTGCCCGCCCCGGGCGTTCGCTGACGACCGCCTTCACCGCGTGAAACCGTCTACCCGCCGTACGCCGAAACCTGCTCCGCTCTCCGGCAGCAGCTTCTAGCGCCTCTTCCGCGCCTCTGCCGAATTCAAGGCAGTCTGTGCCCGACCCCGCAAGGCGTCCGTGTTGGCTGAGCCGCGGGATCTCTCCGATTCAACTTTTGCGAACCCGTCCTCTGAACCTTTTCCCGAATGAACTTTCCGTAGTGAACTCGAGAAACATGCCCTCGACCTGAGGCTCTTGCTCTGTCCTTATTCTCTATTGTTATTTAATTTTAAATGTTATTTTAAAAATTGTTATTTCCATTTAATCTAATAAATAATGTTTCAAATCATATAGGCGCTTTATCGCCCGATATATCCGTCGGTCGGTCGACGAGTTTCAATAAAGATACATTTTACTATTTCATTTCTTTTATTATAATAATATATTCATGTCAAAACCAGTAACGTGACATTTGTGGTTTTTACAGGGGTCCTTGAGGGTTACGACTTTCATCGCCAAGGGTGCGCTCTAACATCGTGCGGTCGGCGTAAAGGGTCGCCACGTGCGTCAACCGTCCGCGCGCACCTCTCCTCCGGACTCCTCGCGCGCGCGCGACGGCTACATGAGCACGTGCGCGACCGGCGCAATAGCCCAGGCCGGCTGAGACTGCGGTTCCGCCGAGGACGTCCGTCGCCCGTCCGCCTCGGAACCTGCCCTCCTCCGCCGGGCGCGCCGCCCGTATCGTCCCGTCGCCCGCTTCAGCTGCGGGCGCGTCGCCAAATCATCACATCGGATCATCACTCACTCACGTTCTCTTCGCCGCCGGCCACGCGTGACCGCGGCCGTCCACCTTCGTCGGGGGCGCTCCAGGGGTTGAGCGTCCCGTCGCCCGCTTCAGCCGCTGCGCCCGCCCCGGGCGTTCGCTGACGACCGCCTTCACCGCGTGAAACCGTCTACCCGCCGTACGCCGAAACCTGCTCCGCTCTCCGGCAGCAGCTTCTAGCGCCTCTTCCGCGCCTCTGCCGAATTCAAGGCAGTCTGTGCCCGACCCCGCAAGGCGTCCGTGTTGGCTGAGCCGCGGGATCTCTCCGATTCAACTTTTGCGAACCCGTCCTCTGAACCTTTTCCCGAATGAACTTTCCGTAGTGAACTCGAGAAACATGCCCTCGACCTGAGGCTCTTGCTCTGTCCTTATTCTCTATTGTTATTTAATTTTAAATGTTATTTTAAAAATTGTTATTTCCATTTAATCTAATAAATAATGTTCAAATCATATAGGCGCTTTATCGCCCGATATATCCGTCGGTCGGTCGACGAGTTTCAATAAAGATACATTTTACAATTTCATTTCTTTTATTATATTATATTATTCATGTCGCAACCGGTAACGTGACAAAACAAGGAGTGTAATGTATTCATCCATGCATGTTTTCCGTTTCTTATTTCCACCATAACTTTTTAACGATCGAACCGATTTATAAAAGTGTAGTATTGTTAGAATAATTATACCATGTTGAGTGTCATAAGCTACATGCCGTGAACCCTTGTTCTCATGTACAGAGATATCAGCGTCGCGTTGATAGTCATCATTTGACAGTTTAGTTTCTTTTATCGTTCTTCCTCTTTGCGGCCGTCAGGAATAGACCCAGGAGGCCAAGTACAAAGAGTGGAATGTTAATTTAGCATAATAAAGTATACAAAGTGTTCAATTATTACTCTTCACGAAATATTACCGATTTTTAAATATTAGTTCTTGGTCCTTACGAATTTATTACACGACGGCCCAAAAAAACAGTGTGTTACACGTGACTGCCCAAGAAAAAAAAGAGTGTAATGTGTTCAGGGTTCATTTCTGTATGTTATCCGTTTCATCATACCACCATAACTTTTAAACGCTTGAACTGATTTAAAAGTGTGTGGTATTGCTAGAATCGTTATGTTATCTCGAGTATAATTCCCTGTCCAAATATCAAGTAAATAATGTTCAAATGTCAATAAACTAACATACATATATCGTGTTTGGTATCAGTTATGTGTGGTCTTGTTAAAATCGTCATGTCATCGCGAGGATCATAGTGTGACTTAACTTTCTAAATTTGAAGTAAGTAGATGTCTAAATGTTTAATTATCAAAAATTATCATAAATATGTTTATGTTTGTTGTCAATTGAAATGGGTTATTGAGTACATTCCGGAAAATACATCAATCTATATGGATAAATACCTAAACCACAAATATTTCATAAAAAACCACCAAAAAAATAATTATAAATACACATTTCATTTCACAGTTCACATTTCGTAACAGCAGTTGGTTTTTAAATTCTTTTTAGTATATGTATTTGTTCTTTTTAGTACATTAAAAGTTTGTGCCTTAAAGGGGATTTGTATATCACTGAAACAAACAAATAAAGGGTTACGGGGAAGAACGATCTAGGTCAATTTTTAACCGACAAACAAAAGGAGGAGATTATCAATTCGGTTGTATCTTTTTTTTAATGTTTGTTACCTCAGAACTCAGCTATTTATAACCCATTTAAAAAATCTTTTTGTATTTGATAGGATAGACTTGCAGATTGGTCCCATTTTTATCAAAATCCTGTTCTGATGATGGGATCCATGAGGAATTGAGGGAACTCCTCAAATATTATCATACGAAGTATCAAACTGTACATGTTGATTCGATTCCGATGACAATGTATTTATTTTTATGGTAAGCATGACCTGATTCTACACCCTGGGTTGGCTCCCGACGAGGAGACTCCTCAGTGGTCAACAGCAGAGACACGAAATTTTGTATACTCATTCAGTTATGATAGCCCGTTCTAAGTTTCCCAATGACAGGACTAGGGCACCCAGGTTTGGCTTCCAATGATGGATCTCCTCAATGGTCAATAGGACATGCACAAAATTTTGTATACGCATTCAATTATGATAGCCCGTTCTAAGTATAACGATGACATGGCTGCTGCACTTATGAAACATTTTGGAGTCGGTTTTTTTTTGTAAAAAATTGTGTATTATATTATTTAAGATGAGATTAAAATTTATGAGGTAAAAATTAAAGCATTTTTTTTAGACTCAACCATTTTACACACAAAATATTTTTTTCACTCAAATAAACCTTGGCTAAAAGGTCATATTTTGAGTTAGTAAATTTTTAAAACGGAATTACTAAAAATGTCATATGGTTGACATTGACACCCTTCCTCTTCGTAACCATTCAAATGTCACGGACTTTTAAGGTACTCGTTCTATTTTAAACTTTTGATTTAACAATAATTTAAGGCAATTTTGTAATAATTAATATTGTGGAATAAGATGTAACGTGTGTAATTACATATATTGCATAATAATTAACCGTAAATATATTATTTCTCAACAGTTTCTAGTCGCTATAAATGTAGAGAATTCACATTTTAAATCGTCTTCCGATAGAGACGAATGCATTCAAAAGAACTTTCTACAAATGTTGTCATTCAAACGCGGCGTTAAGAAACACCTAACTAACGATGAGAAAAGACTCACTGCATTGTATTTGTAACATTGGGTATACGACGCCAAGAAGTAGATTTAGTGTTCCTATTAAAAAAAAATTTGTAAAGTTTATACCTCTCGCATGGAGAAAATATATTTTAATGTCACGAAAATAAATCTTTAAAACCCGGACTTACTCGTATTTATGGGTATAAATACGAGTAAGTCCGGGTTTTAAAGATTTATTTTCGTGACATTAAAATATATTTTCTCCATGCGAGAGGTATCAACTTTACAATTTTTTTTTAATAGGAACACTAAATCTGCCTCTTGGCGTCTCGTATACCCAATGTTACAAATACAAAGAAGCGAGTCTTTTCTCGTCGTTAGTTAGGTTAGGAGCTTTAAAGGGGGTCCTTTAGCGCTCTGTCTACTGTCTCTACAATCTCGGTTTTAATAACGCTCTCGCTATTTGTCTCTACAATATCGTATTTAATAACGTCTTTGGGGAGAGGAGGGGGGATTTGAAGGGGGGGGGGTGCTTCAAATTCCCCCCGAGGTAAGGAATTAGAATGGCAAAAATCAAGCTGTTAATATATCAGGCAAACCCGTTATACATGTAATCGAGTAATTTCGTAGGCGTTTAGAATTCAAAGGTTGAGTTTAAAATACAGTAAGATGGTAATGTTATTATAATACACTAGTTAACGAAGTACAATGTATTCTTTGTTGCAACTTTTAAAGTATTTTATTATTTATTTATATATGCGATCATTAAAATATGTTGATGAAACAAATAAAAATAATTTTAATATAAAAACATTGCTTACACACGCTGTGCTTCCATAGGCATTAATAGTACATTATATACATTTTTTTCGATGGAATCTATATTTATCTCCAGGAAATTGATACTAACCTAAGAGCCACGTCAGAGCGTCACACAGAAATCTAGGCATTAGCATGGAGCAATGTTAATGCTATAACGGCCGGAAGGGATACGACCTCGCTGATTTTGTGCCTAAAACACGTTAATAGTAACAATATCGTGTTAAAAAATACTTTAACACTTATTTTTATTACATAAATATACATAAATTGCATTTCGATCCAAAAACAGAAAAAAATGTATTTTTGAGAAGTCCTCGGCAATTATATCTGCCTCATAAAGCACTATTTTACTTATAGTCTCAAACCAATTGATTTTTTTCAATTATCTATTCTCAAACACTTGTAATTATTTTTATAAGAGCATAACTTTCGCGTACGCCCTGCGGCAGGTATCTTGAAACGATCGCGCGTCGCTGCGCCGCCGGAGCACTTTAGTCGGTTGCCCTCGGTGCTAATGTAATAAAAAGGTTTTTATGGCACATTTGTGTATTTATCCGCATAGATTCATATATTTCAGTAATGTACCTCATCAGATTTTTTATTTAATAATTAACACCATATACCTATTTCACCAATTTTATTGACATTTGGACATTAGGATAATTATATATTTAACATTTGAGCACTTTAGGTACAGGTCCCGCAGCAAGAGCTGGCACGTTCACAGTACTCACACTAATGCAATGTCGTGACGCGCGACGTGACTTTCACTGGATGCGCATCATAAAAAGTCTTTCCGTCTCTCTCGCTCGCGGTCAAGCTTATGAGTATGAAGGAGACCGTATTTTGTTACTGTTCAAACAGCTTGACATACAGAGTGTTCTTTTTTCGCATTCGAGTTATAACCGAATTAAAACACAGTTATCTGGATATTTTACGTCTTTTTAGTGTATTATTAGCCCATAACGGCTTGTATTAGTAATTCAACTAACAAAATTATTTCGATTGCTAATGTAGATAGTAGCAAAGTTACCTTAATGCCATTTTAATCAAGCATGCGGTAAATGTTTTCTGTTTACGGTAATAAAATAAAACGTCGTTATTGTCAATAACCGCTTTTAGTCAATTTGAGACATTTAATATCTACGTACAATAATCATAGCATAAAGATTCAATTCAATTCAATTCAATTTATTTTCCAAAATCTTTACAGATTGTTGAAACTTATTCTATAGATAAAAGCAGTCTTTAAATTACACGAACAAAAAATCAATCAAAATTTAAAATTACGAAAATTAAAAAATATATAATAATATTATATTTCATTCGGTTTTATGGATTTCAGCATCCTACTTCACGGCAGGCTGCATCGCAAGTGTTTATTTCTATACTAATTAGGATAAAGTTCTATATTAATTAAACGGTTTAACGTTGGTTGATTCACCAGCCGTTGGTCGCTAATAGCCTTTTCGTAAGTGGCTAATGCCGTTAAGCGCTTTGGAAATATTGTAATTTCGTCATGTAATTTTGTCGACATTTCGTATTTAGGTTCTTTTATCGCAATCGTTCGTTAGTGTCAACCACTAGTCAATCGACGACGCGCGGTTATTTTGTTTTGTACCTACTTGGAGGTTAAAATAAAATGTCTTTTGAAAGAATTGGTTCCGGCAAAACATTAACAGGCCAATCTCGTGAAATAGTGTACAATGTTTTTAACTATTTTATGCATCATAATAAAAACTGTGATGGTGAAGGCCGTTTAATGAAATATTTGTACGGTTTGACATCAGAGGCGACTGGTGTTTCTCAGAGAAGTGTTCAACGTGTTGTTTGTGAAGTGCGCAATCAAGTTACAGCGGCTGTTAAAGCGTCAACATCACAACCATCTACCTCAAGGGAAGAAGAGCTACCAGTATGCAAAACATTGCCGACTGTACAAGTTACTTTCAGAACACCGGGTAAGAAGCGACCAAGGTTAGCAAAAAAATCTACAGTAGATAGTTTTGACCAACAAGTCATAAGGCGAACTATCTACGACTTCCATCTGGTTCATCGTGCATTTCCGACATTAAAAAAGGTATTCGAAGTATTGAAAGACAGCATCAACTTTGAGGGTGGCATTACTACACTAAGGAACATCGTTAAGAGGCTAGGTTTCAGATGGAGAAAGACACAAAATAATAAAAAACTGCTCATTGAAAAAAGTCACATCAGACTCAAAAGAACATTATATCTTTCCAAACTACAAGAGTATAGATCACAACGCCGACCTATAATATATACAGATGAATCTTACATTCACAGCTCACATACGTTGCCACGATCATGGTCCGACGAAACGAGCGAAGGTTGTAAAGTACCTATTTCCAAGGGCGATATGCTAGTGATCGTACATGCCTGCTCGGAACAAGGATTCATTCCAGAAGCTTTGCTTATCTATCCAGCGAAAAAGCAAACGGGAGATTATCACAGTAATATGAATGCTTGTAATTATCAGAAATGGATCAAAGAAAAACTTCTCCCAAATTTACCGCCAGTCAGTTTTAGTAGTCGATAACGCATCTTATCACAACGTCGTATCGGATCCAGTGCCCACATTTTCAAGAAAAGCTGACATGTTAGCTTGGTTGCACAAGTATAATAATATCATATCCAGAAAGAAACACAAAACCAATACTATACGATATTATTTAAAAAAATAAGCCAAACCATGTACAATTTGTACTTGATAAAATCCTCGAATATCACGGACACAGTGTACTGCGCCTACCGCCCTACCATCCAGAACTAAACCCAATAGAGTTACTGTGGGGTATTATTAAAGGTAAGGTTGCATCACAAAATGTTAAGTTTAACTTATTAAATGTGGAAGAATTATTTAGAAAAGAAGCAGAGTCTATTACCCTTGACATGTTTAGTGACGTTTGGAGAAAGACGAGAGAACACGAGGAAAAATATGTTAAACTAGAACCAAAAATGGATAATTTCACTGACACACTTATAATAACACTAGGAAATTCCGACTGCGACACATCAAGTTCTTCGAGCGATGGAAGTTTGAGTGGGGTAGAAGATTTAACTTACGATTCTGGTTAGAAGCATTATTAATTATAATACATCAGGTTATTAATTATAATACAACAACATTAGAGTGAATTTTAAATAAATGAATTTTATTACATTCATTAGATATGTTAGTATTCTGGTATTCTGTGGTATTGTGGCATTCGTGGTATTCTGTATATTCGTGGTATTCTCTTTATCCTTTTTATCTCAGGTACATTTTTATTGAAAGTTTTCTGTTATTTTTATCATAGTATTTTTACAATACTATGATATGAAAAGTACTATTATTGTGCATTCACGATCAGTATGTGTACATTAGATATGTATTTACATTAAATAAATATATTTGAAACGTGTTAATGTTTGTTTAATGGGGCAACGCACTTAGTTGGGCGATTCGTAATTAGGTTAATCGGTCATTAAGGATCATTAAATAACTAGACTTATTAAAAAGTTATTACGGTAATTATATAAGGTTATATTTGTAATATATAATATCCACCTATATATAGGTAGATATTTTAAAATTATTGCATTTATTTTGAAACACACTGTATAGTGACATTGCATTAGTGTGAGTACTGTGAACGTGCCAGCTCTTATTGCGGGACCTGTACACTCGGGATGACATAACAATTCTAATAATACCACACGTTCAAGCGTTTAAAAGTTATGCTGGAATAAAGCAACGGGAAACATACATAAATGAATCCTAAACACATATCACTCCTTTTTTGGGCAGTTGTGTAAAAATGTAGGTAGAAAATGTAATATTTAAAGTAAGTAGTAATATTTGAAATGTAAGTAGTAGGCAAACAACTTACTCGTAAGTGGCATACTTAATCCTTCTTATTTTCAGCAGCGCATGAGCCCATCTTTCCTTTATTAAGCTGATGGTATTTGCCGTCGCAAATTGGTAGCTTGACGGTGACGACGGCTGATTGGATTTGTCGTCGATTATGCGCCTACAATAACGAGGTTTTCGCGATTTAACGACAGAATAGCCACCGGCGCTTGTCACAAAATAAATGGACTGAATCTAATTTTCGTTATGGATTGAATCCCTCATACACCGGTTCAACTAAGGCTAGGAAAAGCTCTAATCTAGGAAAGAACTAGAAGCAACTAATTAAGGAAAAGCTCATTCTCTATTTCACATAAAATTTATTATTAAAATGGGTATTATTAAATTTATTATTAAAATGGGAAATAATTTAGTGATTTACTATACTCGTTTAATGATTTACTTAGTACTTCGTTTATAATCCTCCTATTTTACCTACTAGCCTGGAATCCGTTCAGTTTAATTACTAAGAGGCTCCTTCGCGTACTTTAATATATAAATTAAAATAGTAGGAGGCTCCTTTGCGTAATAAATCAAAATAGTAGGTGCTTTTTTTTGTAGTGGTCTTTATTCATAAAACGATACAAATTACGTGTCACAGTTCCCACTAAGGCTAGTGCCTTTTCAGTGGGTAACTAACAATATTGTGTTCACATCTGACTTATATTATCTTATATTATCGTAGCACAGAGCGTCGAAGGTCGTATACGTTACGGAGTACCACAAGGAAGTGTCCTAGGCCCGATTTTATTTTTAGTGTACATAAATGACCTATTCAACATTACATTAAAAGGAGGTAAAACAGTTCTTTTTGCTGATGATACTGCCTTAATTTTCCGAGGGAAGACCTGGTCGACGGTTTACGAAAACGCAGAACTTGGTCTAAACAATATTTATATTTGGCTCCAGAATAATCTATTAACATTAAATAGTGAAAAAACAAACTATGTTACCTTTTCTATTACTGGCAAGCAGGACTTTATGCACACAGGTATAAAAAATCATACACGTACCCCAAAACCCCAAAAACATTTATTATTTAATATGCAATGTAACTGCACAACTATACAACATAAAACTCGAGCTAAATATCTCGGTCTCGTATTTGATAACACCCTTAAATGGGATGCTCATTTAAACAATGTAGCGACTAAAGGAGACTTATATACGTGTTTAAGTTACTTCGGAACGTGTTAGACTTAAAATCTCTCAAAAATGACTACCATTCCCTTGCAAATAGTCTAATTTCATACGGTATCCTAGGTTGGGGAGGGTCTACACGTATTGTTCTAAATCCGCTTATGACAGCGCAGAAGGCGCTTCTTTGGGTTATTGCCAAAAAGCCCCGAAGGTACCCCTCAAACGACTTATTTGCAGAGCTGAAGATATTAGACATCAGGCAGGTATTTGCAAAAACAGTCTTTCTTAACTACATAAAAAGTAAAGATATTCACGTTAAAGCTGAGCATAAAATTTCAACGAGGAGCGCCACAACCTGTAAACACATTGTTCAGAAAACCCGAACATCCTTCGCCCAAAGACACTTTGGCTTTATAGGGCCAAGAATTTATAACCATCTAAATGATTCTATAAAAACATGCCAAAACACTAAGTCAATCCAATTAAAATCTAAAATTACACAACATTTACTTCAACTTGGTAGAAATGAGGTGGAAAAGGCAATAAGTCATATTTTAAAGTAAAGGTCTGCATTATTATTATTGTCATACCATTGCACTACACTTTATATTTTAATACTATTCATTTATTTGTTTTACAAACTTTATATTACGACATTTTACATTTTTATTTCCTTGACCATGCTATATCAATATTTTTAATATAATTATAAGTTTAACTTGCATTCGCTTATCTATTTTATATTTTATCATATTTTGTATTTTTCATTTTAATATTATGTGCACATGAATAAATCTTTGCCATACATAGAGTTTTCCTTGGTACGGGCTATGGCTTAGGTAGATTCTGCAACTAATACAATTGTAATATGTTTTTGAATGAATAAAATTGTTATTATTATTATTATTATCTATTACCTATTATACTTATATTATGCTGCTAACCAATTTAAGCTAACCATATACTGCTAACAATAACTAACCAAATTATACCAACTATAACTAACTTATGCCAACTATAACTAACCAATTTATGCTTAAAAATAATGTCTGCACACCTAAAAGAATTTTAAAGACAAAAAACAATTATTCATAACACTAGTTCCCGTCAGTTTACGGAAGCTAAGCAGAAATGCGATTAGCCAGTATTTTGATAGGTTTAATTACTAAGAGGCTCCTCCGCGTAATTTTAATTTCAAGCTTTTTAAGCAAAAAAGAAGACCTCGAGGAATTCCCGGTCCCTTCTCAAGGTCAAAGTGAATTCCGAGGAAAAAATAGGTCGCAAAATCCCACGTGAAATATTTCCTTTTCTCTACCGAAATCCTCTCAAAATAGCGCCGAGACACCGCGACACGGCCGACATTTCCCAAATTCCTCCACATAATAAACACTCCCCTCCTCCCCCACCATCTCCTCCCTCTCCTCCTCCCATCTCCCATTTACCATCTTCTCTGGGAGAGGAAGAGAGGACAAAAGATTCGACTGTCAACATTCCTTCTGAACGAGATGAGTTTTTGCTTGGCCGCGACACAATTAAATTCTGACAGGGAAACCTTTAGTATCTCTACGTCAAAGTCAGACTTCATCTTTAATACCAACGTTTCATTTATTTTTTATGCCTTACATACAAGGGTTGTTGCTGATGCAGTTTTTTTATATCAGCGGATGCTAATGTTGATGCAGATTTTTTAATGTAAATATCAGCTGATGCTGATGAGTTACTTAAATAAAATATATGTAACTATAAAATTGTAATTAAAAGGGATAATATCATTAGGTATTTTAAATGTAAAGTTAGTATAATACTTCTGTGAATTTTATTTATCAAAAACAATCTTCGTACATTTTGAATATGTAAAGTACCATTACCTACCATAGTATTGGATGAAGTGGAGACAACTAAGAGGCGTTATGTGCGGCAGAAAAATGTCTCTTAAGTTCAAAGGCCAGATGTATAAGACAGCCATTAGACCTGCTGTCTTGTATGGATCAGAATATTGGGCGACTAACAAACAACATCGTGTCCCCTCACGTTGCGAGGTAAAAACTCACCTATCACGTTTGCGCGCGACATATTCGGGCAAAAAATCGACGCGAGTCAACGGCCTTGAGAAAAACGATCATAACTTATAAACCACTAAACGGCTTAAAAAAAGATAAAGAGAAAAATGATCGCATTGAAATTTGACATATAAAACATTCTAACCTTATCTCGTAAAACAATTAAGATAATAATGAATAAATATTACAAAATTGGCAAACTGAAAAAACTCGCCTATAAAATCATTTCGATTTTTTTGTCACAAAATACGTAAAATATGCAAAAATTGTAAATACAGTTATGTTCTTTATTAAATGCTTTACCAAAACGATATTTTTTTTTTACTTATTTGCATACAAAAATATTTATTTATTCAGCCAAGAAAAATTTTATGTATTCTCGTAAAAAAAAAATTTTTTAATTTTTAATTTGTGACTACTTATGGTATTTTTTATATGAAATTCTTTCAAAATAACTTTATTACTACATCACACTTCTTAGAAATCACACCAGAACTTTGAGCTTTGTCTGATATTATAGAAAAATCTAAAGTTTTGAGAGTTTTAGCGTCCGAACTTAATAATAAACTTTGAATGGTCATAATATAAAATTCGTTAGATTTTTTCAATTATATTGTCTTATCATAGACTTATTATATGTCTAATAACTAATTACTATACTCCAAAGAGTCACATTTCCTCGAAAAACTATGGAAAATCGCACTTTATTCTCTCATAGTAATTATCAAAACAAGTTTCTTTGCGCGATTCATTTTACAAAACAAGATATAATTTTCAAAATACGCCTAATTATGTGATAACTTAGGATGTAAATGAAACAATACTTATTTTGTTAGTAAATTAAAGCGACATTACGTCATATTTCGCAATATATCGGGATATTTCATAAACATTACAAAATAATAACAACCATTTTTTCGCGAGCCGTTTGTTGTCGCGAAGTGTTTTCTTTAAAAAATCGTGAAAAACAGCAAATGGACTATCTCAAATGATTAATACTTATTCCGAAACTACTTAAAATGCATATTACTCACTGTTCTCCAGTAAATAACACTCAAAAACTGCACACACACACTTTTTATCACAAATTCCGCGGAGCCGTTCGCGGCCGTGCGAATGCCGACGGGAGACTAGGCGTTTGACGTCTATGCTAACTTTTTAAATTGCCGTTCGATTTATTCGCCGGTGGCCGCCGAATTAAACATTATTTGGCCATGCCGTTCAGTCGTCCGAAAGCATAAAGTACGACGTTTCGAATCGTAAATTGCATTTTTCGCAGCGGCGAGCGCGATATCCCGTATGGGATGTTTTGGATTTTAGGCGGCCGCCATACATATCCCGAAAGGGATGTTAAGTGCCTAGCGGGTTATAACCTACATACAACAGAAATGCGCATGCTACGCTGGTCAGCGGCCGTCACACTATTAGACAAAATACGAAATGAGTACTTAAGGGGCAGGTTTTAAAGTCGCTCCGATAATTGATAAAGTCAAAGAAAGACGCTTACAGGGGTCACGTCCAGTGACACCCAGATGGTTACATGGTAAAGCTGGCCTTAGACCTGCCAACGACCAAAGGTGCTCTTGGAAGACCATCCTCGTTGACGACAGTTGAAAAAGACCTGATAGAAGCTCAACTCGACGCCGACACAGTACAAGATCGTGCTCAGTGAAGGAGAAGGACAAGTTGTCATGGACAAGGAAGGCCGAACCCACGTAAATGGGACAGGGTCCAGGAAGAAGAAGAAAACTAGAAAGTACCATTACCTAATATACAAAAATAAAATACAATTAGCGGTTAACCGCCCAACTTGAAATTTTATTAAAGGTAAGTTATATTTTAAAAACAATAGCGAAGCTGCCTTTCCAGATTGCAGCCGATTACGGAAAGGCTTATATATAATTCCGGAACTGCTGAATAATTGTTCGCTAGGAACATTTGCTGGCGGAGATGACAGCATAGGCATGCGGTAAGAGCTGAACTCCGCCCTTCAATGTCATGTCACGAGGAGAATATCAGCAAACAATAAAACATCAGCATTCGCATTGATTAATGCGAATGCTGATGGAGTGCGAATGTCTCTCGGCAGATATCAATCGCCGTCTTACGCGGTGCTTGTTGACATTCATCATTTAACAATTTAGTTTTATTCCTCTTCGCGGCCGTCAAGAATAGATCCGGTAGGCCTAGTAACGAAGAGAAATATTTGGAATATTAATTTAGCAAAATAAATTAAACAAAGTGTTTAATTATTACACTCCACAAAATATTAACGTATTTTTAAATAACCGTCTCTGGTCTTTACAAATTTATTTGAATTTCGGAAAATTATAAAACTACGCAATTTTACTGGGAAAACATCTAGTATCTGTTAATGATAAAACACATATTTTTTATTCTACCATAACTTCTAAACGCTTAAACCGACTTAGAAAAGTATGATCTATTTAGAATCCAAACTCTCCAAATGTTAAAAACTCAAACTCGTACTCAAAATGTTAAAAACTCAAACTCAACTAGTACCCAAACTCTCCAAATGTTAAAAAATCGGTTGTGTCACCCCAAGACTTTCCTGACTAGTATCCGGGGAGGTGCGAAAAAACAGCGACATTTTTTACTCTAGTACCCCAAATTTGTATGGCAGGTACCCCAAACGTTGGTCGTAAGTACCCCAAAAACTAATAGGTTCTTCCGATGGTTAACAGAAGCTTCTATGCCAAATTTTAACTTAGACAGATTAAGCGTCTGGGCGCTATCGCGGAAACAATTTTTTCGCCGGGAACCCCAAATTTGTATGGGAGGTACCACAACCGTAGGGCGTAGGGACTCCAAAAACTAATGGGTTCCTCCGACGGTTAACAGAAGCTTATATACCAAATTTCAGCTCAATCCGATTAAGCGTCTGGGCGCTATCGTGGAAGAATACATACATACAGACATACAGACATACAGACATACAGACAGACAGAGATCGGTCTGGAAATAGTCTCAATCGTCTCAGGGAGTCTTAAAATATATATTCCCATCTTCATCTCAAAATTTTTTTTTAGCGCGATCACAATACTTTCCTTTCCGATAGGTCGTCAGGAAAGTAAAAAATACTTCTCTAAGGTTTTTTTTTGTGATGTGTGCTACCTATTTTCTAATTTACTTCTAATCTGCTACTTCTTAAGATCGGTGAGATTCTCAGGATATCTGCACTATAGTAGTCAACCTATGATGCTTCTGTGTTAGTAGATAAAATATGTGGGTTATCGATTATTTGTTTAAATAGAGGATAATAATACCCACGCCGACCAGTAGATGAGGTCACACATCAAATTGTTTTTATTCGCAACGTGTTTAATCTGCCTGAGAATCGGGCCCTTGACGTTGGCCTCTTGAAGATGTCAACTACAACGAGTGAACCCGTTACCTCAGAAAGTTTTAACGAGAATGATCATTCTTTCTCCCGTGAGGTGAGCGTAGAAGACTTTGGGAAGATATAAACCTACCGTCCAGCAAAGTCACTAACCCGCCAGAATCCAACGACTTACGGCGAGACACTAGGATGGTAACCCAGCGGACCACCTCCCCCTCTGGCTACCAGTTTTGGCCGGATATCTCCGTCTGGAGTTAACCTTTCTCCGTTCTCCCGACTGGTTACGGGACCGAAGTCGCTTGCGCGGCCTCTACTTGTTGTATTACAGCGAATTCAATAGGAATTTATCGCGGACCTGGGCGTCCTTTCCATGGCACCTGGGATCGGGTGGCTGATAGGTCGTTTTAAGAGTAGCATGGCAACAGGTCAACATCCACCACTGCTGCTTAGAAAATAGTATAATTCCATACTCTCGAGACTCCACCAGTAATTAGTCAGAATACGCAACCGATTGCAACAACACTGTGCGGCGACAAATCGCCGCACAGTGCGCAAACCATCCAGTAGCGTCGCGAGGCAATCCCCCAGGGGAAACCGATCCACCAGCAGTAAAGCATGGGACACGAGAGTATTACGCGAATTAGTCTTTCATACGAGAAGGCTGCTGAATAGGAAATGAATCGTGAGTCACACCATCCTGAAAACAGAGTGGATTTTATAGCCCAAGCTGCTCAAAACCGTTCGCTACCTTGGTAGCGCCTATTAAGTCCAATGATAATGATTTATGCATTAATTTCTTATCAACATTTCTGCCGTGTAAAGTCATATTGTCGTTATTTGATACATGGTTGCTTTTGCAGTTACAGGTAAAGCGGAAAGGGAACTTCTATGTCTGCTAAAAACATCACATCTCGGATTCATTCGAAATTATCGCATGCTGCGGATACGATACGCTACTAATAGCGTATCGTATCCGCAGCAGTGTGGTTTAAGTTAACAAACCACAGGAAGATTACAGGAAGTTACCAAACCACTACATTCATTCCTCGACATACTTGTTTTGCATATAATGGTTTGCAGGTCCAGAAATTTGGCCATATCATTCTATAATCCATTCATATGCCAAATGTAGTGGTGTATATTTTTGAGCGGAAATTCTGAAACGACGATGACAGGTAGAGGTGGTCGAGTTCCTTGATCGATTGAGTATTTTTTTGAATTAATAGAGAAAATAACATATTATACGAGATGACATCATTTTTCAATTTTTTTTATTGACGGTATGTGTTAGAATTTCCTATTACATACTGAATGTATACAGATAATGTGAGATTGACAGTTACGTCATTTGGCATATTATATTCTCTCTATCGATTCAAAAAGGCACGCCTCTCATTCCTCGACATACTTGTTTTGCATATTTAAAATGGTTTGCAGGTCCAGAAATTTGGCCATATCATTCTATAATCCATTCATATACCAAATTAGGTAGTTGATACACTTTGAAGTTGTTATCTACTATACCACAGTGAACGTACACTTAATGACAAGACAGTCCACCGTCTAACTACGCCAGTCTATCTACGTCTAAATGCCCGTAAGAGATCAACGCCTTACCGCGTTGTACGGGGAATTGAAGGCAGCGTGTAGCCTCGCGCCCTCTCTACCAGATTTGGCCGGAATTCTCCGTCAGTTCGCAGATTCGAATTCACTTGCGCGGCCTATTGCTGATGTAAGCTGTAATTCAGTTCGAATTTATCACGGACCGTGGCTTCCTTTGCTTGTTTGTCACACGGAATCGGGTGGCCAACGGGTGGTTCAAGACCAGCTAACATCAGGTCAATAGCTACCCTCGCTATTGACCTGAGGGTATGGAAATGGAAATGAGGGGTATGGAAATCTTACCGAGGGGGACGGGAACCCCTTTCGGTAATTCGCTGGAGTGCACCGTTGATTGGCTGACGCCGCATGATGCGCAAACCCCCGGTCAGCGCCCGAAGATCATCCCCCAGAGGAACTGATCTATCTGCCGTAACAGCAGCTCTTTCCAGCTCTGTCCCTCTTCTATAACGAGAGCTGGTCATCATGGCATAACTGCACAGGATCCGTTAGCTGCTACTGGTTCTCGATCGCCGAAGTTATGCAGCGTCGGGTGTGGTCAGGATGGGCGACCTCTAAGTACTGCCGCGTGTTGTTATAAAACCCGGCCGCCTGTAAGATGTCAATAGAAATTAAGGCGGGCCGTTACTGTATACGGATAAAGGCTAAAAAACAACCACTCTGTTTAGTCGATATCCTTGTTTTGCATCTTTATGATAGCTGCAATCAGGCCATCTCATCGCAGGTGTATTAACAGGAGCGTGAGTTGATACGCCAGGAGATTAAGAAAGCAAAAAGTTTAAATAAATAACGAAATTTTGTAGTTAGTTAGTTTAGTAGCTATTACTGTTATGAGTATTATCAGTAGCGACGGAAGTTGCAAACTGTGAGTAGCTGCGCGTATGCGCGGATTGATAATGATGTATTGAGATATCGCATGTACTGTTAATCTACACTATATTACAGTTATCACGCTGCACCGGTAAGACACTGTGACTTTTAGGGGTGGTAAACGGTTTCGTGCAGATCGGGCCACAAGATCCATTTTGTTCTCGAATCGGCTCAACTCACGATTCAGCTCCGATTCAGAAGCCTCCTCGAGTGGAAAGCTACCCGGGTATGACTCCCGTGTCTCAGTCCTCAGAGCTGGTGGACCGGTTTCTCCCGGCGGGATTGCATCCCGGCACCACTGGACGGCGAAGCCTTTCGGTTGCGCATTCTGACTAATTTCTGAAGGGGTCTGGAGACTATGGAAATACACTGTTTCCTAAGCAGCGGGGGTGGATATTGACCTGTTGTCATGCCACTTTTGAAATGACCTTGGGCCCCTCGATCCCGTGTGGCACTACGGGCAAAGAACGCCCAGGTCCGCAATAAATTCTAACAGAATTAACTCTGTAATACAACATGTAGAGGTCGTGTAAGCGACTTCGGACCCGTAACCAGTCGGGAGGATGGAGGTATCCTGAAGATGAATTCCAGACGGAGATATCCTGCCAAAATTTGTAGTCAGGGGGCGAGGCTGCCCGCTGCTTCCTTTCCCGGTGCCTCGCCGTAAGGCGTTGGCCTCTGACGGGCAGGTGGCGGAGCTTGGCGGAGCTTGGCGGTGGAATGTTTTTTTTTATTTTTATTTTTATTTTTCAGAAAACTTACAGCGTTTTATACTTAATACTAACACATAATATATACATCTAAGGCCAATTAAAAGTTTTCACAATTAAATTAAATCTATTGTTACAGCGCAATGAGCAATGATACAAATGCAGGTTCAAGTAAGGGGAAAGGGATAGGGTAAGCTAAGTAAGTAAGTAAGATAAGCCATATTATGAGTTATGTAGATGTATAATATATGATGATATATAACGTATATACATATATACATACATACACGTGCACAAACAATAAATTAATATAAATGATACGATACGGTAATAATAAAATGTAAAAATATAGTTAATATAAATATATATATATATATATATATATATATATATATATATATATATATATATATATATATATATATATATATATATATATATATATATATATATATATATATATATATATATATATATATATATATATATATATATATATATATATAATATACATCACAATGTATTTATAATGTTAATATACATATGAACTTTTATAGAGAATATTATACTGACTAGAAAGCATTGTTATAGTGTAGTGGTGATTGCCACAGCCTACGTACCCAACGGACGAAGAAATACCAATCAAACCCGAAGGCTGTTTATCGTATTTCTAATTTCTTCGAAGCAAGTATTTGAAGATAAATTAAAAATATCCACACATTGAAAGTTGAGGTTATATGATCGAAGTGCTCTATAAAAATACATATTTTGACCATAATTGGTATTGACTCTCGGTAGATAAAATAAATCTCGAGCCCTGGTCTTATTGTTGGGGATTCGGTAGGAGATTCTGCCAACAGAATAGGGACTGTCTATTTTATTATTAATAATATTGTACAGAAAACGTATATCATATTGGAGGCGCCTATCCTCGAGTGAGTCCATGTTATGACGGTTAAGTCTCTCTGAGTAACTTTCGGAGGTTTGAAACGATTTAAAATCAAGATGTCTCATGAAGTACTTCTGGAGTCTCTCAACTCTATTTTTATAGACTGTATATAGTTTTGTCCTAAGTCTTCTGCGCTCACCTCACGGGAGACACAACGATACATTTCGTTAAAACTTCCTGAGGTGACGGGTTCGCCCGTTGTAGTTAACAACTCTAGTTGTGACTTTTAGGACATTTTTTTTACTAAAACGACTGCGTTACTATTGAATTACTGTACTGCTAAGAAGTCAAAGTACTGATGAAATGCGAAACGTTTCATCTTTTCGCATATCAAAGGAGTGACTTGTGATGTTCAACTCGAAATTAAATTTAGGTAACAAAGTTGGCTCTATGTGGCATCCCGACAGCCGCGACCTCGAAATATCCCAGTTACACGGTGGCTCGATTCGAGGCCACCGCACCGCCGCTGCGCCGCACAGAGGGGTATTTGTTTCGAAAACCTGATCAATATTCGTTTTTCTTAAATTTTGAACATTGCAGAATACTACTTCGAAGGGCAAAGAAAAAAAGAAAAATAGCTTTTTTGTACTAAAAACACTAACAATGATAAAGCAAACTTAAATTCTATTTTTAATTGGTAGGGGGAAGTCCCCTAACGCCTTACCGCACCTAGTGTCGGACACTAAAAGTATCTCAAACGATACAAAGACGTAGGAAAAGGAAAAGCGTACGCTTCCCCGCACCTTTTTCACCCGTATTTGTATCGATCGCGCCGCGACTTGTTGAGATACTATTACTATGCGATGCTAGGTGCCGTCCGGCGTTAGGGTACTTCCCACTACAAACGGCGGCCTAATTTAAAATTACGCGATGGAGCCTTTTAGTAGCTGAACTTAACGGATTCTACGTTAAAGGCAAAAAAAGAGGATTATAGATGAAGTATTACGTAAATCATTAAACTAGTATTGCAGTAAATCACTATTACGAGACAAAGATTGATAATTTACATTATTTTTCTAAAGACAATATATGACCAAATTATTGTGTATTATTTTTATTATGAATTCATAGCGAGTTTAAAATTATTCCTTAAGCTGTATTTTCTCTAATAAGATTTTATGTAAAAATATTATTATTATTTATTTTTTTTGTTATATATATACATATTTGTACGTGTATTAATATTTATAAAGTATTGTTTGTGTACCAATTATTCTATATAAATTAATTACCAAGAATTTCAGAATAACAGGGAGAACCGGTGACATCGCACATCGATTTTTAAAATTCAACGTTTTAATCTACGGGTTTAACTGAATTTTGTCAACTCTGATTAAATGTTACATTTTATTCGAGTAAGGTAAAACGAAGTTACGAAGGGATATTGGAAATGCAAATACAAGGTGGTTCAAAAGTAATGTCATAATGTGAATGTGCCTTAATTTTTGCAAATGGAGTTGAATGTCACTGTGTTTTGACATCAATACATATTGTAGACAGATAAAGAATTATTTTTCGACAAGCCATGGAGCAGTACACACTTGGAGAACGTGAAATTATTGTTACTGCTTATTTGACAAATTTTGTTGCATCGAATTACCATTGGTAGCGCCTATTACACAAATGCCCCACAAATGCCATTGCATCCCCTCAAAATGAATGTTTGGTGTGGCATTTGCACAGAAAAAGTGAGTAGACCTTATTTTTTTAAGGACGCCGATAGCACCACAGTAACCGTAACTAGTGAGCATTACAGGCAGATGTTAGACAAGTTTTTATTGCTGCAAGTTGCCGAATTGGGTCTCGAGCATTGTTGGTTCCAGCAGGACGGAGCAACCGCTCACACAGCTCGGGCAACAGTGGAGATTTTGAGACACCAATTTCCGGGCCGAGTGATCTCTCGTTTTGGAGAGTTGAACTGGCCATCCAGATCGCCAGATCTAACGGCGCCAGGCTTTTTCTTTTGGGGCTTTTTGAAATCTCATGTTTACCACATCAAACCACGAACCTTGCAAGTCTTGAAAGTTAACAATGAAGAAGAAATCGCAAATTTAGAGCCAGATGTTTTGCGGACAACAATTCAAAATGCCGTAAAACGAGTAAAAAATGTGCATTAACTCGAGAGGTGGCCATTAGAGCTATATATTTTTTAAAAATTAATGTCATCAATTTCACGCCTTGGCACAAGCTCTTCATGAAAACAGAGCTCTTCTTATAATTTCTAACAAAAGGGCAGCCAATTTACATTATGAAATTACTATTGCGCCACCCTGTATATTTATTATCAACTCCTGGCAGTCGTGATTTTGTGTCATTTTAATAAATATTTACGTGTTTTTAATTAATATCTACATAATTTGTATTTAATTTGTATATTCGTATTACTTTCTAATTTATTGCAGAAAATCTAATTAAGCCAAAAGTATTATGATTGTTAAGGTTATGATCGTAAAGATTGAAAAATGATTATGAAATATTTTTTATCAAATTTCTGAATCAAATATTCCTATGTGCACAGCGCCTTTTCATTCCTATGCATGCACGCCTGCTAACCCAAATCACGTTCCGCACTCCAAGATGAAATGGTTCAGGAGGTTCCGCTCGTCCTAGACAAACGGGATAACGCAACCCTTGCGCTAAACTAGACTGATTAATTCAGCCTAGACAAACTGATTGTTTGGCGGCCGATTGGGCCATGGTTTCATTACACTGCTCCTTGTTAATCGCTTCCATGTCACTGTTTATAATAAAAAAATATGTGAAAGCAGTTTTTAATTATGTGTATACTATTTAAATGCAAAGATTTCAAAAAAAACTTTAACACAATATTCACTTTTACAAACTGACTACATAAAATAAAGACCATAAAATTATACATTTATTAATCACAATAATTATTTTAAACCAAATAGCAATACAGTTAGAAATTATAGGGCACAAAAAATATGTATATTGTAGATATTAGGTGTAAATCAAGGAATATACACATCATTCTAAATTATTCTTTTATTACTGAAGGTGATCAATAAAAAACCGCAAACATAAACTTCCGATGTCCTTTTCCGAGAGTATAAAGTGTTGAGTGTGAGAAAAATGTTTGTTTTTCGTAAATTTCACTAAATTACACAATAAGTTAGTTAGAAGAACAGAAAAAGCCAGCCATCTCGTGTGACGAGAAGATCAAAACAATCTATGTAATTTTAAGATACCGCTCAAGAGATCCGCTTTTGGCCAATCCAGTTTCTCTTATCTTGTCCCCAAATTTTATAATTGCCTACCACTAAACATCAAAGATATTAAAATTTCATATACATTTTAAAATATCGGTTGTGTCACCCTAAGACTTTCCTGTCAAGTAGCCAGGAACTTAATTTATCTAAATATGAATATCATTAATTCAACCGCAACCCCCCCCCCCCCCCGTACTCCCAACCTAGCGCCCCCTTTAACCCTCGAAAATCGAAATCGACTTCGAGTTTTCCGACTATTTTGACTTTTCCGACTTTGTCGACTTTTTCGATTTATTCGACTTTTTCGCCTTGTTACAATTTTTCGACTTTTTCGACTTTCAAATATATATACTTTTTCGATTTATTCGACTTTTCGCCTTGTTCGACTTTTTCGACTTTTTCAAATATTTCGACTTTTTCGACTTGTTCGACTTTTTTGACTTTTTCGACTTTTTCGACTTTTTCGACTTTTCAACATTTCGACTTTTCGACTTTTCGACTTTACGACTTTTCGAATTTTGTGTTTGATGTTGACCGTTAAGGAGTTCCCTCGTCGGGAGCCAACCCAGGGTATATATACATAAAATATGTCATGGTGAAACTTGGAAGTTGCTATCATAAATGAATGCGTATACAAAATTTTGGGTCTCTGTTGTTGACCGTTGAGGAGTTCCCTCGTCGGAAGCCAGCCCTGGGTGGACGGATTTCGACCACAATATTTTCAGTTCATGCCATGACCAAATGATGCTTGCATGCCAAATTTCAGCTCAATCGGATAAAGCGTTTCGGCGCTATCGTCGAAGAATACACACAGACACACAGACACACAGAAGTGTGGCCACAATACTATCCATAAACAGGAAGTAAAAACACAAATGCTAGTAAGTTCAAACAAAAGTGAGAATGGCTTATATAATAAATTATAACATACAACATTATATTATAAACATACTCCTAGGAAATAAATAAAATAAGTATTGGTACGTGTAGCTAAAACGTCATAGAATTCTTTACTGTCGATGCTCATTTTCGAGGATCATGATGATAATGTTTTTAAGATGAAATTCACTTCGGGCTCTTTAATCTAACATGGTCTCGAGAACAAATGGGCTTAGAATTTTTCTGGCTAACATTGTGGCCACGTGACGTCTCATAAGATGTTTTTGATACCTGGCCTGGCCGGATCTAGGCCTAATTCAATGGAAATTGCATTGGCAATTGCAAAAATTCCACAATCCTATCCATTCAACTGCCTTTGAACTTTGTAAAATATTGTTCGAGTATGTTCCTGGTAGTTGTGACCGTACATGCGTCTGATGTAGTTTACACATTAAGCATGCAGTGCCGTGGAATTAAAGCTGTTGTAAATATGCAGTGTGAATCCATCATAATGAACGCATATCCAATGTCCAATTTCTGTATTACACTTCGCTGCTCCAGAAAAAAGAATTTGCAGATTTGGCACTTCAATCAGACGTAGTTCTATCAAGTCAGGAATTCGAATTAGTAGCGGGCTCTGTACCAAAAACTCCGTCAATATCGACGTCGAAGATGGTCTGGTCAAAGGTGCATGCGGTATATTTGAATTCATAACATTTGCAAAAAACACAAACAAAAACCAACCGAAAATTGTTTGTATAAATTTCTTTAATGACAGTTGGAAAGAAAACACGAGTGGAATACAAAAATTTCATGGAAGCTTATCAAATTGCAAAACATTTAGTTCCGATTTGTAAGACGGCGCACGTACTGAATTTGTTCAACAAACTTCAACATGAAATAACAAGGATACAGTTTTCACTAGTGCGGCAATAGCTTTGACAATTCCGAAGAGCCAGGGTCAAACATACGAAAGCGTGTGCGTCGATTTCAGAATGTCAAAGAGAACGATGCAATTAGCCATGTCATGGTGAAACTTGAAAGTTGCTATCATAATTGACTGCGTACACAAAATTTTGGGTCTCTGCTGTTGACTGCTGAGGAGTCCCCTCATCGGGAGCCAACCCAGGGTACATCAGCCATGTCATGGTGAAACTTGGAAGTGGCTATCATAGTTGAATGCGTATACAACATTTTGAGTCTCTGCTGTTGACCGTTGAGGAGTTCCCTCGTTTGGAGATATTTTTATGATTTTTTAATATCAACAAGCACTAAAATTCACGTAACACTTTCTCTCACAAATCGTATCGCTCAAAAAACATATTCTCCAAATTGTATTGCAGTCATAGACTCACAAATTATGTTGCAGTCAGTATTACCACAGTAAATGGATTCTCCTCGGTGTTCCCTTGCACAATGTTGACATACATTGTTTACCCTGTACAATATTTTTTAAAGCTCCATAACTCGTTGACCATTTCTGTCTTTTACTAAACTTGTAGTACTGGTTTCAATCTACGAAACTGCATAGCAAGGTTTAAAAATATAAAAATGTAACATTCTTTTATATAAGTATATGAAAATAAAGGTTCTGCTTTTTCTTTCAATTCATTATCCGTGAAGGAAACACCCATACTTAGACTGATTTAAATTAGCAATTTCTGCATCGAAATCCTAGTCACTGCCACTGTCACTATCGCTTTCCATTGTACAAATCATTTGTACATTTAAAACAAATAAAATACCCCTTATTTTCGAAGGTAATACAAACGCAAAATCTATCAACGAAATAACAACAAACACTTCCGTCTGGATAGTGGTAAGTCGCTACTAAATGTCAAGGACATGCATACATTATTTAAAATACATGCCTTACCCTGTTACTATGTATTTATAATAAATGAATGAATATATTTCGCATCTCGAGCATATATGGGTAAATAGAGACGCGCGGATGTCAACAGGGCAAATATTTATTGCAGCATTTTACTCTAACGAAATGAGTATATCATAGAAGTGGATAAATAAAACTGGGAATTATTCAATAAAATACAAAAAACCTAATCGTTCAAAGAACCGTGAGCGTTTCGTATTAAGCCTGGATAAAAATCCAATTGAGAAGAAAGCCATGTCAAATAATTTATTTTTAAAGTGTAATTTATATCATTCAATGATTCTATGTTTGCAATTTCAGTAAACTTCTGCTTGTTGTCCTCATTGTAATTAACGATATTTTGCTAGTCAAAATTATTTAATGGATGGAAAGTTTAATGTTTATGTATTTACTCAATAGAATAAAATAAATAAATATGTATTAGACAGTCGTATATTTTCCAAATAAATGAATTGACTTGGTAAGCACTGGCAGCAAAAAGGCTCTTTATAAACTTGTTATTTTTATTTTTGAATAACGCTTCACACGGAAATTATATCTTTATCTAATATTTTCGATTTCCTGAAGCGCAGTCTCATTTTTTTAAATTTCCGTATGTATTATGCTTACTCCAGAGTGAAGTATTCTCAAAATGAGGTCTAGAAATAACTTTGGAATGAGTTAATAATGAGAAAGGAAAGTTTATGCAGTCACCGAAGTAGAAATTGCGACTAACAATGCTTCAGACTTTTTTATTCTGGCAACGAAAGAGCCCCTCGATCATAAATGGTGAAAAAAAACGAATTGACATATATGATATTTTAAATTCTTCCATCTGCCAAGTAGCTCATCTTGTCTTGTTATTTCCCTTGAAATAATAAATAATCGAGTGATTTTACGTGTAAAGAAGGATGGCTGCTTAATTTTTGAAATATTTGGATAAAGGGTGAGCGTTAATAGTTGTAAAATGGGCCCAACTTAAACCTACATCTCTTTCCGCAAGGGAGAGACATTCATCATTCTCGTTTACACCTAAAGCCTTCCCGAATCCGATCAAGGGAATCCTTCGTCACTATGTAAGTGACTTTTATAATTATTTATTTTATAATCTTCTATATATATATATATATATATATATATATATATATATATATATATATATATATATATATATATATATATATATATATATATATATATATATATATATATATATATATATATATATATATATATATATATATATATATATATATATATATATATATATATATATATATATATATATATATATATATATATATATATATATATATATATATCAATTTTAAAAAAAAAACATAAAATAAGAATGACAGAATTATTCTAATATTTTTAACGAAATTCGTTAGACTATCTATTTCCATCCTTTACCTATTACAATTTTCTGCTCGGCTGAAGCCCATTCCTTCATACCACGTAATCGGTCACACGCGATAATTATAACATAGCGATACGCAGCTTTCCAGCTGAACAGTTTAATCAGACTCTACTGGGGCGAAGGAAGGGCTTTAATCATAACCATATCACAGTGAAGCAAACCATCCCAAATATATTAGACCCTAATAATAGAGTTAACCCAGTTTGAAGTATTCTTTTTGGCGAGGCAGTCAGAGCTCGAGATACGAAAGCGGCGAGGTACTCGAATACAAGCGGTAGAAAATCGCATTAATGCAGTGGCTCCCAACCTATTTAAGGCAATTTACCATAAAGCGAATTAGATATTAGCAAATACCCCTAAAAATATTACTTTAAAAAACCTATGAGCTATTCCATTTTTTCCTAGGTTTCTTGGGTTTATATTCATTTTAACCATTGTTGAAAATACACGTTCACACCTGTAAATTGTAGCGAATATTTTCATAGTATCAGTATTTCATTATTTTATAGTGTCAGTATTTTAAAAGTGTTCCTGGTTCAAGGTCTGGTAATAATAAATAATCGCCACCAATCTTTCACCAACATTTAGCTGATTGTGTGTTTTCAAAATCTACTTTCAGTGTTTTGTCTTCGCGATTCTAACTATTTGTGCTTTGGTATTAAATTCAGTATCTGGAAGTATCCTTTGATCCACTGAAAAGTGCATTAGCACTAAGGCATTTATTTGGCGATTTTCCAAATCTGGAAAATATTTTTCTGATGGAATGATCAGATAGATACAGATGACACGATATGTCAGATACAGATGACGATATTTCTTTCATCTGTGAATGAGCATTATTCATTTCTTGCGTCGAGCACAATTGTTAGTTCTGGGAACACAAAAACATCCTGAAAGCTCTGCGTTGGTAAAACTGCAAAATGCGTTGGTAAAGATGCTCTTCAGGAACGATCCTAACCGCACCTACTAAGCAAGGTTTGATGAGACCCTCGCCTATTGTATGAGGTTTCTTGTTTCTTTCTTTTACTCAAGAAAGGTGACTTGAAATTATATTCAGAATTTTTTCTTAAACATCTCTTAAAAGGAATAACCGGGAGTTAATAATATCGGCATCAAAATGAAGTCATTTGGAGATTTTTAGAAATACAAGCCTTAAAATGGTAAAAAATCTCAATAACCGATTAAGCTGAAATTGAGTCAGACAAAATAAACTATTGTTATTGTTATATATTCGTATATGGCGGTTTTCAAAATTAACCCTAGAAGAAAATAATCGGGAATTGAAAAAAAAAAGAAATGTGGTTCTACGGTTTTCATATTATCTCTTAAGCCCAAAAACATATCAAATCGGTTTTAGTTATGAAAGGTTCTTGATACAAATTATATTCAACATTTTTTCCTAAGCAACTCCTAGAGGCAGTAATCGAGACAAAGAGGAAAATTAATAAATTGAAGCTAGAAAATGATGTAAAGGAAGATACTCGGCTTTATAAATTAAGTAATAGGTATTAAAGGATTTTTCAAAATTCAAGCCCCAAAAGGGTGAAAGGGGGGGGGGGGGGGGAGGGAAACAAAACCTCATTAACCAGAATGAAGCTAGACAAGTGAAATTCAGAGAA
This sequence comes from Micropterix aruncella, assembly GCA_944548615.1. NCBI lineage: Eukaryota > Metazoa > Arthropoda > Insecta > Lepidoptera > Micropterigidae > Micropterix > Micropterix aruncella. Next base: position 22,182,382 of record OX155963.1, read on the forward strand.
AATACTCTAGTTATAGAATATTGAGATAAGTATTTGCGGTTTTCTGAAATCGAAACCTGGGGTAAAAATAATCTGGAGTTAAAAAAGGATAAAATGTAAAATTAGATTTTACAATTTTGTTATTATTTCTTAATCCCGATGAATTAATAGATTGGGTTTAATTAAAATTTCCCTATATAAGATGCATTGAAATTATATTCAGGATTTTTCATAAACAATTCCTAAAGGAAAATCGGTAAAAAGGGAAAAAAAATATATCTTTAAGCAAGCAAAATGAGTTGGAGAAAAACTATAATTTTACAATATTGAACGTATTTGGTGGTTATTTAAAATTTTACCCTGAGGGATTAATCAAGAGTTAGAAAATGTTACCATTTATCTTTTCCTTTTAAATAATTCCTTTTAGGGCGGAGGTGATCACTTCCACCCTAAATTATTTTCGAAAGAATTATAAAAATGATTTCCAGGATATTTTCCTAAAAACTCATATGGTAATCATGAGATAAACCAGAGGTACCCAAACTTTTTTGTCCCGTAGACCACTTGCTGTTTTCCGCAGACAGCCTACATAATATTGAATTTTTCTAAACTTACTAACTTTAAATGTGTTTTTGACAGCTGGCACAGTACTTATCACATTGTATGGCAGCTCCCATTTCCCACTGACATATGAAACGTATAGGAAAATTCGGAAATGGGACAACGCATTCTCGAGTTTATTTGTGACATTTATCACCTAGTCAAAAATCTATTAAAACATAATAGATATTTGACTAGGTGATATTTGTATAGGACCTAATAGAATAGGTATTTGAATAGGACATAATAGATATTTGACGCATCTGTTCTTCGGTAGCCGAATCCCCTTAGAAAGGCCTATTTGTGGTAGCATTCAGGGTCGCTTTATCGTGAATTCACCTGGACTTTAAATGCAAACAGTTAAACCCTAGAGGGGAAACATTTTAAGCGGATTATTTAGATAAACTGTCACCTTTCGCTTAACCTGAATCCACCGCTGCCTCTGCGTTAATACCCCGAGGAAGGCATGCGGAAATTACAGCTAATCAAATCAAAAGCTCTCTATTTGTATTAGGAACATACTTCCACGACGTTTATGTTGTTGCTTCTCGGGACTAATTATTTGCTAATTCTATCGGAGGGTTAATCTGAATTTATGATGGGATGCGATAGAAGGTCGGAGATAAATTGATCTAAGCCCTATTTACATATACAGTTAAGGATTCTAAGGCTACTTTTCATGTACTAATATATCCGAAGGATGTATTACGATTCTTTATATCCAGATATGGCGTAGGACAGCAAAAGTCGTATTTCATGATACACTGGTATATACTCAAATATATATACTCAAGCATTTTTACATTACAATGAATTTTGTGTAACGTCATGATAGAATTTGTATTATAAGTGAACTTGTAAAATGTATAATATATGATGCGGCCATAGACCAAAAAATGTACACTTGAGAGATGTCACCATAACAATATAGATCACTCTTTCTCCCATGGAGTAAACGCAGAGATTTAGGAATAAGGCATTCCACCGTTTAACTACGCCATCAAGCCCGTTAAGCCAACGCCTTACCGCGAGACACTGAGAAGTAAACCCAGCTGACCGATCTCACGCCCTCACTAGCAGATTTGGCCCTAATTCTTCGTCCTCCCGTCTGGTTATGGGTTCTAGGTCGCTTATGCGGCCTCTACTGTTGTTAGTTCAGCGGTGATCCAGTTTGAATTTATCGCGGATCATGGCGACCTTTGCCCGTCGTATCACTCGGGATTGGGTGTTGCTGCAAGTATATTATCTAATAGATCACTGGATCTTTTTATATCGTGGTACATATTTCTTTTCTCTAATGATCTTGATTATTGCTCTGGAAAACTATTTCATGAATTTGACATATTTTAGGTTGATTTGCCTATAATTTCATATAATGTTTCATAAAATATGTCGGCACATGCATTGATTTCACTATTCGGAAACGAAGTTTTCCAATAAATCTGGGAGAAGAGAATTCACTTATGTATATTCCCCTTTTCTATACGACCTTGTTGTTCGTGGTTCTCTCTGCAAAGCTGATAGAGCAATGGATAATAGGTACATATCTTTTGGGTATTATTATAAAAGTAAAGTAAAAGGTATTTATTTCCAATACAACCATACAATTGTGTAGGAATGACAGTAATTAATCTTAAATTAGTTACTCAATTTAGACAAGAGATGATATACAATATATAGTTTTAAACTTACCAATTTACAAAAACATAGACTATATGATAACAGTTTACAACAAAACAATTAACGGTAAATAATATGTATTAGATTAAATGGGTAGATACGATGCTATGTATTTTCAAAATATTTTAAGAAGTCGTTATGGGCATACATGTTGATAGTGGGAATATGTCAATTATAAGGGCGAACCCGTCACCACAGACTGGTATAACGATAAATGATCGTTGTTTCAACCATGGAATGAACGTAAAGCCTTAGAGACATAGACAATCTACTGGCCGCCAACTAAATCCAACTCCAAACCGTGTGGCAACAGGAGTTAAACCAGTGGGCATCCAAACGCCATGGCTAGCAGCTATTACCGGATTTCTCCGAAGTTCTCCCGAATGACTACGGGTTCGAGTTCGCTTGCGCGGTCCTCTACCTAATGTAATCGGCAATTCAGTACAAACTATCGGTAACCGTGGCATTCTTCGCCCGACTCATCACACGAGATAGGGTAGCCGACCGGTTTTTGAAGAGCGGATGTCATTAGCATCCCCGCTCCGTGAGTAAGAGTTTGAAGTTTTCAAACTTACCCGGTTATCATCCGGAGTGCACAGTCGATTGGCTGATGCCGCACGATGCGCAAACCGTCAGATGTGCCCGAAAAACGACTCCCAGGGGAACTGATCCACCTGCAAACTCAGTAGGGAAAACAAGAGTCCTTACCGGGCTCGAACTTCTACTTGGAGGCTACCGGCTGAACCGTGAGTTGGACAATCCCATAAACACAGCGGTTCATAGTGACCCAGCTGCACAAGATCCATTAGCATCCATTATAGAAGGACAGGTGCGAGAGACATCGCTTATAAAACACCGAAACCAGCAGCCCATGGAGTTGAGTTAAAAATGTAATTTATGTAGGTTCAGAGGCCGGCGAAGCAAATAATGTCGATAAGTAAAGCGCTAGATGTGTCGTGTGAGTCATCTGGTTCGTCATATCAGACCTAATGTTCCAATAGATATGGGGCATATTATAATCTGTTATTATAATAAATATATCGTCCTAGAAGAGTAATAAGTGCGTTTATAAAGTCACTCACATAGATGTATGGATTCGCTTCACCGAGAAAATCGGGGATAATAGTAGTCGGTAACAGACAGCACAACACAGAAACACACACATCCGCCTCCGTTACTGATCCGATAATAAACGCAGCCGACAAGCTCAGTATTTCAGTGGACCGCCATGATAAAGGCCCTTGAGGTCTTCCGCGGCTAATTTGCCCTTTAGCGCAGCTTCTCGTGAGCCGGGCCCATTAAGCCGGCTTTCTGGGTGGGGCGTCGAAGGGCTGCGTGCCGTATGGCAGGTTTCGGAGTGCACCCTGTGCACTATTCGGTGCGTTCTCACGATGCAGAAGGCGTGACTGCGCACTGTACGTTAATATGGGGTGCCGGTGGTTGCTGAATCCTGGAGAATCCTTCTCAAGGTCTCCGTTCGCTCACCCCTCACGCGCTACCCTTCCGGCACGCGTGAGGTTGTCGTTGCATGACATCCTGGGTAGATAAAACGACCCACGTCGTTAGAACCGCCCGGGTGGTGGGCGGGGTTTTCAAGCCTCGCCTATCAGCGGATTCCTTTGGTATGGCTGGCACGCAACCGATCTGTCGTCGAGCCCTTATAAAGGCCCGTGACGTCTACCACTAGGCATTTTGGCATTTCATGGGGCATCTCGTGGTCTAGGCTTTCAGAGTATGGCATCGCACGGCTGAGCGCCCTGAGGCAGGCTTCAGAGCACTAGTATTGTGTGATTCGTCGCTTCCCCCAGAGGTAGGAGGAATGTCTACGATCTGTAAAAAAACATCTGATGGGTTAGTTGGCAGCTCTTCCACCGTCATTGTGATTTCTTCCTCCTCTGTTATAACGATTCAGCCGTTAGGTGATAACACAGAGACTCAGGAACAATACAGTCCACATTCTAGCTCCACCAACATGCCCATAAGAAGCCGACGCCTTGCCGCGAGGCATTGGAATGTGAATCCAGCGGACCAACCTCACCACGCCCTTACTATCAGATTTAGCCGGACTACTCAGTCCTTTCTGGCGCTCCTGGACGGTCTGCGCACCGTGCGGTATAGGCCAATCGATTGCGCACTCTGACTAACAGTCGGGGGAGTCTGTTCCTATAGAGTAGAGCGAGGGTGATTCCGGACCTTACGGCGACTGCTCTTGAAACGACCATCGGCTACCCGATCCTGGGTGAACAGCCGGGCAAAGGATGCCGTGGTCCGCGATAGATCCGGTATACACCGTTTCACCGCTTCGTAAGGGAGAGCACCGCGCAAGCGACCTCGAACTCGTAACCAATCGAGAGACTGGAGTAATCTGGTCGCAATTGGAAGTGAGGGTGTGAGTGTAAGCCCGCTGGGTAACACTCCTGGCTATCTCGCGGTTAAGGCGTTGGCCTCTGACGGGTTTGTGGCGGAGCTTGACGGTGGACTGTTCTGTCCAAGTCTTCTGCGCTCACTCCAGGGAGATAGAACGACTAATCGTTAAAACTTCCTGAGGTGACGGGTTCGCCCGTCGTAGTTAACAACTCTAGTTAGTCCTTCGGTCTGGTTTTGGATTAAGTAAATAAAGCGTTTTTTTATTATTACTTTCGTTTTATTATTATTAATCCAAATATGCCAAATTACTTCTCTTATGAAAAGAGGGATAGGATTTTAAAGAAATAATGAATTTACCTCAACCCGTTTAGGATTTTCCCATACTGCCTAAACTTCACATAAACAAGTAAATATATTAAAAAGAATAAAAACACGACTGCAGTTACAGAAAGTGAACTATCGTATTTATAGTTATTTTCATAAACTTTTTAAGCTATTGCATAGCTTTTATCGCGGGCTAGGCCAGCGCGGCGACCGAATGAAGAAATTTCTTAACGAAAATTAATGATTTTAAACTGATAATGACGTCTAAATGAGTACTGCTTACGATTCGAAAAAAAATGTATATTAAACAAGAACATTGCCTAATATTCTTAGCTTTGAATATTTTAGATTTTGTTTATATTACATAGTGTAATTAATTTGTGAAATTAGGTCTAACCGAACACAAAAACGACTACTACGCAAATAATATCTGGCGTATTATTATGAAACCTGCACTATTTTAAAGATAATGTAATTATCTATCTTTTTATCTACGATTTTTTTTCGAATAATCCGTTTTTTTTGCTTTTCGAATAAAAATTCGTGCGCGGCGCTCTATCGGAAGACGTTTAAATTATTCCGAATCATTTGCTACCGCAGCCGCAAATGATTCGGAATAATTTCAACGTTTTCCGATAGATCGCAGTTATCTGATATCAGAAAAAATAAAATAAATAAATAATTATAATTGCACAAGTTGTTAAAAATGCTATGCAATAGCTTTACCGCGGCAGTCCCCGAGTGCCACACGTATTTTTTAAATTATTTTTTAGTAGATTATGTATCGTATAGATAGATGTATATTTTCAGAATGTACTTAATCAGACCTTTCATTTGACACGAAACATGATATATTTCTGTTAATTTATTGCCATTCGGTATCACACACAGTTATGGTGTAATAAAAAACGGAAAACATATATACATAGATGAGCACTGAAACATTACCACTTATTTTTTGTTGGGCAGCCGTGTAAAAAGGAACATGCTCTTCACGTATGTATAACAACATAATATATTTAGTTTTCTTCTAAGAACTAAGGTTATCCCAAATAAAAAACCGTCCAAAAATCTGTCTACTATTTCTAAGTTATGTAGAAATAAACAGGTAGACAAACGAACGGACAAAAAAATAGGGTTTTAGATTCTACATCTCCAAAATTTTGTCTTCTGTGCGGGCTTTTATCTACACACGTTTTTGTACGGTCCGCTTGTAAGGGCGGGTGTACGTTTTCCTCCGAAACAGTATGTCAGCCTGTGACGAAGGGGAACCGGCTTTGTAAAGGCCTTCCGTTCCACGGTATTCCTCTAACGGAATCCGCAATTCTTTTGGTTCATGTCGTTTGCCAGGTTGTAGGGCTGGCGACAGGTCGACGAAGCAAGGCTTGATGTTATTGGCGTAGGATGAATGTTCTGAGGTTCGTAAAGCCTCAGAGATTTCCATCGTCGCAGCGGTCAATTCGCCTATCAAAACTTAGCCGTGAAGACGAAGAACAGGATTCAGATAACAGTAAGCGCTTACCGGAAATTAGCTCAGTACGCAATCGAGAAAGGCGCTCGAAGTATCAGCAACGACGTCGGGTCGGTAGTATTCTAATCGGCTCAGGTCTGCTTCTCTTCAAGTTTCTTCTTCTGTTGCGCGTTTGAATTGTTCTGAACACTGAACACTGTTACCGCACTTTGAACCAGGGGTGTGGTGAATAAAACAACGACTGTTGACACTGGTAGTTTTATATTTTAAAGATTTTACTTCACATTTGCCGATAATATTATTGCGGAAGGCAATGCTTTCACTTCGGCTGACTAAAACACACACACGCCCCGCTCAAATCAAATCAAATATCTGTCGACGGGCCTTGCTAGAGGCCCGTGACATCTTCCACTAGGCATTTTGCCTTTTCGTGGGGTTTCACGTGAGCCGGGCCCATTGGCCCGGCTTTCTGGAATGGCGTCACAGGGCTTTGTGCCCTGTGGCAAGACTCATTGTTATGTGCTTAGGCACCTTATCGTGAAGGACTGTGACGGGAGGTGGTAATGACATCTTTTGTGGCAAGGCTGCTGTGCTGCGATACCCGCGCTGGTGGTCCGCTAATCAAGCAGACTGCGCGGGTACGGCTTCCGGACATCTGGTGGCCTGGTGTGCAGAGGAGCGAGCTGGCGGATATGCTCGTGAGGCGAGGTGTCGGCCCTGCGGTACATAGCGCGCGCGAGGCGCTTTACGTGTTCCTCCACGGACTCTGTTTCGCTAAAATCGCGTTCCAGAGTCGCATTTCGGACGTACCAAGGGGCTCCCGAAACTTTTCTTAGCACTGGCTGGATGTTACTCCGCTGCGATGCCGAGATGAGGTGGTACCAGGCCGGTGCCGCGTACGTGAGTTTCGTCCTCACGTACATCTTCAGCATCAGCAGACGTGTCTTCGCCGGGATCGCGGCCGAACGGAGAACGGGTAGCAGCGCGTAGAAGGCGGATTTCAAAGCGGCAATTATTGCTTTCGCGTGGTGCGCAAAGTTAAGGCGACGGTCGATATGCACCCCGAGGTACTTTACCGTGTTCTTCCACGGTACCGGGGTGCCGCCGAGTTTCACCGGCTCCGGGTAAACTTTGAGTGAACCGGTGATGATCGCTTCGGACGCTTCTTGAGGGGGCTTCCTTTTATTGGCAATCTCCCTGATCGTAGTGGAGTGGGGGTATGGTCGGCCTTTGACGTGTGAGAAACTGGTACGGGTCGTTTCGCTTTCCTACGTAAGATGGCGTTACATGGTTTAAAAGGGACATAAAATAATGAAAATATTACAATTACCCGATTTTCTTAATGTTATATTATGCTATCCTATTGTCTAGCTTAATTAAAGATTAGTTTATTATTTTATAATTTAAATATAGGTGTTATTTTAATGTTATACATTTTTTAAAACTAACTTGCTTATCTTATATAGAAAGGTTTACTAATATATACCAAAATGATGCTATTAATATAGAGGTCTTATTTTCTAACTTAATTTAGTGTTTTTTACAAGATTTGTGACCTATTTTCATGTTGGAGACTACGGAACAAATATATTTTTAAATAAGTTGTTTTCATGTCATGTCGTAACGATCTTGTTTTTCGCGTTGTACACCTGGCTATAACGGTAATTAGCGCGTCGCATTAGAAGGGCTAATTGATTGTTATCGCGGTCGAAAATATCGCAGTCGAATTTATTGATAATCTCTGGGTTGGAGCGCGCTTAATTGAGCATGTCATTAAATTTTCGAAATATTTTATTATTTCGGCTGGAATTATTATTTGTTTGGCGCAGCTGGAAATCCCTGATTAGCGGTAAATAGCTACGCATATTGAAGAATGTGAAATTGATTACTAAATCTTGATTACAATTCAGGAATGGAATTTTTTAATATTTCGTTGGATTTGCAATATTTCCCGCGACATCTTCTAAGTATTTTATCAAAATATCTACTGTGTGGAGACTTGGCTCAGTTACGTTCTTATATGGATATACTCGACATTATAGAATGAGTTTTAATCAAGCGGCATCCTTGAACAAAACAAAAAGAACTTTTTTTTGTTTTTTTTTTTAAATTGACAATTTGAAGAACTTAGCTGTTAAATAAAAGTTTGACAAGCGTTGAGCGCACTGCGTCATCTAGCTGTAGGTAATATATTGCTAATCAACAATATTAGCGATATTTTACCTCCCGTTAGAAGGCGCATCGTGCTTGGCGCTTTTTATAATAATTTACAAAAAATAAAATTTTACAAATTTGGGAAAAATATTTTAATGTTTTTTTCCAAATTTTATTTTAAAGTTGTTTTCTTGCTTGTACTGATTCATGCTTTTCAAGGATGCTGGTTAATTATAACTCACCCTGTATATAAAATACGATGTAACCAGCATAAAATAGCGCTGATTCAAAATGTAATTGAATCCCTGTCCCGGAAGTAAAATCAATCTCGTTACCATTACGTCATTTTCCCTGAGGCCTTATCTGCTTGGTGTATGGTTATATCCCTAAACTTGTTGAAACTGCTGATTGCTGCGACAAAAAATAAATTGAAGTCTTGTTTTCTTTGTACATTTGAATTTCCCAGAGGTAATCTATTGAGCGTTTGGCTAATTATTATTTTGTTTTTTGTTTGAGTAAAACCGATATTTCGCTATTATTTTCGCGTGACGAGGGTAGGTCACCTGTATCACAGTATACTAGACAGTAGATTCTCTTAGAATAAAATTAAAATCGAAGCAAGTGACGTCAGGAATCTTAAGGCTACCACAAATCGTAATATGATTACTCGTCTTCTTCTCGAAGCATCGTCTACCGATTTAATCCGAGAATACCATATGGCGTCGACTCGTAAATCTCAACAAAAAAGTAATAGTAAGAGCGGACACAAACTGCGCCCACAGCGCAGCGCAGTCACAGCCCACAGCACCGTAACTATGGGCCTAAGGACGCGAGATGACTTACCTTTCGCCCCACTTCCGTCGAACCCTTTTCCCTCATTGCCTTTTAGCTCTTGGTGAACCTACTGGGTGTTATTATACTGTGCATTCAAGTCTTTGTGTTGTTGAACTTTTGTTGTTTTGTTTTTGTCTAGAAAACACAAAGAAGATATTAGGTAAATCAGATGATTTACCTACACTACCTGAAGTTAAGATGAGCGACAGGTTCTATATATAAGCGGCACAAAGTCTTTTAAACACGAATAGCTCAGCAGTGGTCAGTATTAAATAAAGTATTTCGATACATATTTCTAAGAAGGCATAGAAAATGTCCACTTGCTGGTATTCGCTTTGTTAATAACATTATTGTTCGCGGCAGGAGCGAGATTTCTGCTGAAAGCGTAATGAAGTAATTATAAAGAAGTAATGTTTGTAAGTTTGTATGTTTGTACGTTTGTAAATTTGTAAGTTTGTATGTAGGGGGTAATCTCTGAAACTACTCATACGATTTCAAATCCATTGTCGATGAGTGCTTATGTGATAAATATTGGTTTTCAATACGAAATCATGATTATGATTTCGTATTGAAATGCAAAAAAAAAAATAGAAAAAAGATTCAACCGAATTGATAACCTCCTCCTTTTTTGAATTCGGTTAAAAAGAGTGTATTGTTACCTTATAAAATTATCTTCTGGCACACACTCAGATGAGAAAGTCGCTCTTTTTATGTAAAATGTAACCTCTAATAAACATGATCAAATACTAACATATGTGCTCTCTTCTCTCTAAAAAAACATCGAGATATAACGGATTCAAAGATTTATAAATCTCTGGACGTATTCACGGATAATATCATCAACTATCACGCCAGGGCATTTACAGGAGCATCGATTCGATTCTCCCCGGGACCATAAACTCGGCACGCTGGGGAAGAGGATTGTGGAGGAATCTTCGTAATATTTATTTACAGGTCAGCATGCATACAACTGAATTTGCTTGTTACATATTTATGACGGCAATGATTCAATATCTAAAAAAAACTTGTACTGTGAGTTGAACGGTAGTAAATTTAGAAATTAACAACGGACTAGGAGCAAAAATTATAATGAGCGGCGCCTTTCTCCCATCAAGCTTGTCCGATATTTATACAAATGCGAGAGCGCTCGTTTTAAGGGCAGTGTGAAAAATATTTTCATGCCTTTTGTAGACGATATTACATACCTCACAAAACAGATGCTATAACGGTCGACGAGCCGCCGTGACCCCGCGATTGACCAGACTTGGTTTACTTCTTGAGAGTATTTATTCGTTTTAACTGTTGTGCCAAAACGGAAAAAGCTGTAATGGATAACACCGACAGAGGACCTCATATTCGAAAATAATGCGCTTTTTATTTTTTTTTCATGACGCTAAATATCCGAGCAATAAAAAACGGCAGAAAGACAACTGAATAACTAATTTTTAAAAAGCTTTAACATGGTTTTGATTTAATATTAGCTTAAATTTGGAATACCAACTCAAACCGAAGTTACACAAGTTCAAATTGGACAGTGTTATAAAAAGGCAATTATATAGGTAAAGACTACAATTGCACTGTTTCATGAATGAGAATCAAAATTATACTTTTACAAAGATGATCAAGGTGTTTACACCAAACAAAAATATTAAGAGATACTAGGTATCAAATCTCAACATAAATGGTTGTTAACATTAGAGTACGATAAGTTGAAATTATTACCTTGTAGTTTTCATAGTCCAGGCCCCTTGTTGTGAATTTGGGGTCTTGGCAGCCAGCTGGTCCAGGAATCAAGAGCAGGGAGACGAAGGAAGAGAGAATGGCGCAAAGGATGGATCGCCAACTCGCCTTTCGCCGCGGCTTTCTGGACGCTCCTGCTGCTGCCGATGACGTCATCCCTGGGCATCATTAGATCTGCAACAAAAATAATCAAATTTCACTCATTTTTATATTTGTTTATACTCCTAGATTAAAATACGTACTCATAAAGCCTTATGAATAACAATAAAATTATTATACACATTCAATTATATTACATTCGTATCCAATTGATGAATTTACCGCTCTCGAATCTGTCACAATATACCATGGGTAGTAAAAGCTACTCTAAGTAACATGAAGTTATTAAAGCTTTTTGCATGTTACTAGTTTAAGTGTCTTACTTATTTCAAACACAAATAAAAAATCTAATGAGTTCATTATCATAACTGAACAAAATAATTAAAAATAATCGTGAATTGTACACAAGAAAAATCTAAATAATAGTATCTAAAAAGTCAAAAATAATTTTAAAATCTAAATAATCAATAGCTAACTACTATTACAAATGCTGTTTTTCAATTATTGTTGCTTTATTTAATATGAAAGCAATACAGTCAGACAATCAATCCACGAATACTTATATAAACATTTAAACGGGTAAAATGTTTGAAAAGTCATAACCCTCGCAGTTGGTCAAATCATAGAAATGGTGGCCTATCATTATCTCTTTAATGTTTTTTTTTAATTTTACATTCTCCAGCTGTTTAATGAAAGGTAGGGGTATATTATAGAATTTAATCCTAAGTTAAAAGTATCTTTTTTGTAATTTTGCCAGTTTTATTCGGGGTTAGGTTACGTTTGCAGTCTGTTGGAGCTTCAGTCCAACATACCCACAACAAAAAAGTAATTTCTACAGAATCGAAACCGCAAATTCGCTCAAATACACACGAGCCAGCTGCAAATGATTTCCAACTAAATTCAGCATTTTACGCACAGTCAGGTGATGACTAATGTCATTTCTTCTGATTGATACGAAATTACTACACATTTCTCACCCCACTCACAACTATTGCGTCACTGCTTACAATATAAAACGCAGTACATTTCGATCGATCAATACCCAGGAGCACTCCAAGGTGGTCCACGAGCACCTAGCTGCGGAGGAGGAATCGCCACCGGAGCTTGGCAGAGAGATCCCGCCGATAACTCCGGCTGAGCTCCAGCGTCGAATCCAGCAACTCAAGCTGAAGAAGGCACCCGGCCCCGACGGCATCAGTAGCGGCGCGCTGAAGAGGCTTCCGCGTCGCCAGCTGCCGGCCCTCGCAGGGCTGCTAAACTCCTGCATCAGACTCGGTCATTTTCCAGAGAAGTGGAAGACGGCTAAGGTGATAATGCTGCCGAAATCTCACAAAGACCTGCGGCAACCGGGCAACTACCGCCCGATCTCGCTGCTGCCTACCCTCGCGAAGGTCTTCGAGCGATGCGTGCTGGCGCGACTAACGCCGCACCTCGCCCTGCGCAACGAGCAGTATGGATTCCGTACGGGCCACTCGACTACCCTGCAACTCACGCGGGTAGTACATCGCCTGACGGAATCCTACAATAAGCACCAGCATACGGCAGCCGTCTTCCTGGACGTCGAAAAGGCGTTCGACCGAGTCTGGCACGAGGGCCTCCGCTACAAGCTGGCGACACAGACCACGGCACCGCGCCTGCTCCGTAACGTGGTGGCTTCCTTCCTCTCCGGAAGAGGGTTCTTCGTCGCGGTGGAGGGCGAGCAGTCCACAATTCGTCCCATCGCGGCGGGTGTCCCGCAGGGAAGCTGCTTATCGCCGGCGCTATACGGTGTCTACACAAATGACATACCGCTCAGCGCCGGCGCGGAGCTGGCGCTATTCGCGGATGACGCTATGTATATGGCAACTTCAATCAACATCAAGGTCGCGGCCAAGAAACTGCAGCAGCAACTAGACCTTATGCCAGAATGGCTAAGGAAATGGCGGATTGTCGTTAACGCGGCTAAGTCCGAAGCGATCATCACCGGCTCACTCAAAGTTTACCCGGAGCCGGTGAAACTCGGCGGCACCCCGGTACCGTGGAAGAACACGGTCAAGTACCTCGGGGTGCATATCGACCGTCGCCTTAACTTTGCGCACCACGCGAAAGCAACAATTGCCGCTTCGAAATCCGCCTTCTACGCGCTGCTGCCCGTTCTCCGTTCGACCGCGATCCCGGCGAAGACACGTCTGCTGATGCTGAAGATGTACGTGAGGACGAAACTCACGTACGCGGCACCGGCCTGGTACCACCTCATCTCGGCATCGCAGCGGAGTAACATCCAGCGAGTGCTGAACGTGGGGCTAAGAAAAGTGTCGGGAGCCCCTTGGTACGTCCGAAATGCGACTCTGGAACGCGATTTTAGCGAAACAGAGTCCGTGGAGGAACACGTAAAGCGCCTCGCGCGCGCTATGTACCGCAGGGCCGACACCTCGCCTCACGAGCACATCCGCCAGCTCGCTCCTCTGCACACCAGACCACCAGATGTCCGGAAGCCGTACCCGCGCAGTCTGCTTGATTAGCGGACCACCAGCGCGGGTATCGCAGCACAGCAGCCTTGCCACAAAAGATGTCATTACCAACTCCCGTCACAATCCTTCACGATAAGGTGCCTAAGCACATAACAATGAGTCTTGCCACAGGGCACAAAGCCCTGTGACGCCATTCCAGAAAGCCGGGCCAATGGGCCCGGCTCACGTGAAACCCCACGAAAAGGCAAAATGCCTAGTGGAAGATGTCACGGGCCTCTAGCAAGGCCCGTCGACAGATATTTGATTTCGATCAATATCATTCCTGTTGGGCAGTTATCGCGCTACACATCTTCATCATTCCCTGGAGGACAGTATCCGCGCATTATCAAGTACTCGCGCTCTTCTTTATCTTCGAGTCAACAAATCACGCATAGTATACGCGACTACCTTTATCTTCGAATCTATCGCGGCGCTTCACACTTCGGATACACAACCACGGCTTCACCTCGCGCCCACACTACCTACACAACGGCGAAATAACAATCAAGGCGTTACGAACTGGCAACCGACTATAGACCTTCTGAATAAATACTTCAACTTCAACATCCACGACTTTCAATAACGGAGAAAACAACTTGATGAGAACCACCCTTCGCTCACAATTAATTGGAGTCTAGTGAAGGGTGGCCACTCTCACAAGTCTTTTGCAAACTTTTAAAATGTAGTCATAATAGTATTATGTAAGTAATAAATATGGAAGAGAATTTATATTGTTAAACATACGGTTATATTGAATTGTTAAAATTGTAGTTTGGACTTAAAAAATACTCCATTAGATTTGGTTGTTTTATTCATATTCATTTTATTAGTATACTGGTATACAAGTCAGATACAGATTAGCAAACATCCATACATGTTAGCGAAAAATTTTTTAACGTAAAGAAAAAAACAATAAACAAAAAAACTCAAAAAACACAAGAATATTGTAAAAAGAGGAAATATAAGACAAAATGCAAAGAGATCATTAAACGCTTTAGCCACTAAAGTATTTTAGACTTCACTCGAGTATTATTCCTCCAGTGAGTAAAACGCCTTATTTGTGAGGTACCTCTTAAGACGTCTCTTAACCACGTCAAGAGATTGCGCCTGCCTCAATCACCTCTTCCATAATATCGAGAATCATCGAGAGCAAGAGTGCTTCTTCTAGGGTATCCTTCTTATCACGATTATTATACTATTACTTCTTATTACGCCCCAACCGCAAACCAATGTAGGCGCGAATCGTTTTGAAGTCTTAAAAAAAATGAAAGATACATTTTGCCTAAAAACAAATTTCTTCTTGTTTAATGTATTTAGGACCACAGGTCTGTCTGTCCATCTGTCTGAATGTCAGGAAAAGTGATGGGTCATTCCGAGTGCATCCTGGCTCTAAACCCCACTCGTCTACCCGGAAGAAATCCGCGGACATGCCTGGTGTATCCTAAAATCCCATTCTTTCATAATTCCAATAATTCTACAATGTTTGATTCCTTCAATTTTTTTAAGTACATACCTGAGTACTTACATTATGCATTACCGCAAGAACAATATCTGAGCTTGAAATTTTCAGTCAGAACTGCGTGCATGTTCTCAACACACCGTGATTTCTCGCTCTGTCCGTGACAGAGAAAATGTGATAAAGTCTTTCACGCGAGTGCCGTGTACTTTCAGGAAGTATCATCATCTGAGGTAGCTACCTAACAGCTGAGCAGCCAAGGAGACTAAGAGGTAGCTGCGTTTTAAGGTACTCCTTTTATAATTATTGGCTAGTATCTGGGTAATTATTTTATAATTCCCAGCTCCTACTAACGCATTTCTAAAATTACAGTGCGCGGCCTGACGTTCAGGATATCAAAAAATCCAAAAATCCCAAATTATACAGCCCAATGTCCAAAATTATACTGACCACTCCGGCTTCTTTTATATTCATATAATATATAAAGATATCAAAGTCTAGTTTCGCTAATTAATAAACCTTTTACATGTTATTATCAATCGGAAATATTCGGGAGTCGATTAGGGAGTCGGATGCACGGCTTCGGCTCGTAGGCGCGAGCGATAGGTGATTCTGGAAGCATACTAGTTCTCGGAGGGGAAGGAAGTGTCGGTGAGGTGGAGAGGTGGTCATCGGAAGGAGTTGGCTCCTCGGAATGGATTGACTCGTCGGTTCGGTGGAGTGGTGGAAACAAGGAGTAGCTGGCTTGTCGGAACTCGTAACTAGGAGAATGCCACATAGAATTATAAGAAAAACATTATAGAATATTTTAAGCAAATATTTTAAGGAGATTTTGAGAGACGTGGAATACTTTTCTTAAAATGTTTTTAATGCCCATCGCCGAGCGCAAGGACGTGACACATGATACCGTGAGTATTGTGCACACGACGATTTTTTAAAAATCGCACGCGCCGACCCCGCCGCCCCACCATCGTTATAATTTGAGAAGTAACAGCAGCAGTTTGCCGCCTACCCGTTGAACAACGGATGACGATTGACAGTACTTTAGTCTACCCTGGACAACGGCGGCTGCAACATCTCCGAAACGTCGAGTGCTACAAACATCAAGCGGTAAATTTGTTTTATCCTATTTATAACTCCAAACAAACGCGATAATCTTCGATTTCATATCACAGCCCTCTACTATTATATTGACGCCAAAATGTTATAAGGGATATAAAGAAAGGGAACTTCGACAAAGATCGCTCGGACGGAAACGCTGGTCATATATGATACGATCCCAAAATTAATAATTTTGAGAGAATTTTGAAGAAGTAATTGCTCGTATGTCCTCCAGAGGCTGAGAAGTATAAACTATGCATATCTATTCGAAATATGCCCTAAAGCCACAAAATCATTTTAACGAAAACCCGACGTTTTATATAACCAGGCGGCCTCAGAACTAGCCATGGGCGAGATTTTCAAATCTAAAATAAATTATATAAGTTGCATATTTATCTATGAATAATTTAGCCTCTCTCATTGTATATTTGTTTAAATTTCAAGACCAACATTATTGTAGAAGCATCTGATTAGTGAGGAGTACTATAATATAGATATCATAAAGTAATTTTTTGTGAATTCTCATTACCATTTATTATTTTTAGACATTTGTATTATTGCAAGGACTATTTTAGTGCCTTTTTGTTAAATCATTATATTGATTTGTTTTAATATTTTTGACTATTTATAATTTCTGACGATTGAATATGAATATTTATTATTATTCCAGTGACCATTCTACTTTTAGGGAAATCGTTTTTTTTATAAGAAAATATTTATGATAATTATATTACAAATTGATTATTAATTGAATACTTTTAGGACTATTTTTTGGATCTTTGTTAGTATCGGACATTTATTTTCGTGCGATGCAGCCTGGCGTGAAATAGAAAACTGGAAATCTGTAAAGCCGAATGTTATAATATTGCCATAATATTATTATCATTGTTGTTTATCCCTTTATTGTTTATTAGGTATCAGTGTACTTTGTTAACTATAAAATATTTTCATATATTATATATATCGTATCTAGAGTAAATTTCAACAATCTGTAAAGAATTTAGAAAAATAAATTGAATTGAATTGTAATAATACTATTGAGACGACAACACTGCTATTTAAAATAGATTCGTTATTTTATCGGCGCAACTTAAATGATGCTCTATACCTTTATAAAATATTCAATGGCATATTCGATTGCTCTGACCTGGAGGGCGAAATTAATATTAGCGCCTTAATGAGAACCACGTGCCAATTTAACCCTTTTCGATTGCCACGTTTTAAAACAAATTCATCCAGAAATGGTGCACTCACACGCTGCTGTGAGTTTTATATTTCCCATTTAAATGGTATTAACGTTTAAAAAAATCCGGAAGTACTCCGTAAAAAAATCATAACCAATACAACTAACTGACTATTCGTATAGCTATTTAACTGATTATTATTACTATTATTTTATTTTATGACAATGTTTATTATTATTTTATATTAATTACATTTGCACAAGAAATTTGGACAATCTATCGGACATTCTAGAGACCCGACCCTCACTTTAATGTTCACGCTCACTCTCAGTATTTCAGTATTCAGTCTTCAATTAATTAATTAAGAATACACAATAAAAGCATGAATAATCAATTAAAGCTAGTTATCGCATATTATAAATCGTCAGGTGCTAGTAATATATTGATATACGTATAAAACTAATCAAGCTCTACACCCGCACACACAGCGCAAAAGATTCCGTTACATAGATATATACATATATACAGGTCAAGCTAATAAAATCGTTATAAAAATAATATAATCTAAAAATTTAGTAGGTACCTCATAACTCCGTTATTGGTAATGCTAAGAATTGAAAACAAGTGTCTTAGAATCTTAAGAATAATGCTGTAATTCACTTTGCTGTAAGTCATTTCTTATTGTTTTAGTGGTTTACCATTTAAATTTAAATTAAAAATCGAAAATGCTAGGTAGAAAATAACGGATTTGCAAATTGAATCTGAAAATATGGTTATTATAGCTGATAATTAGAACATCGACGTATTATTTTTAGCTTCATCGCGGCGAAAATTTGATAAATGAAATCTTGTATCACAACCGGATTTAAAAAAAATAATTTTGTTGAACTTGGTATCTTGAAGTCCTGGTTAATTAATCATACGAGGAATCTAAGAGAAATTCCCTATAGTGCTGTGCAAAAGTCAATTCCGAAGGGTATGAAATAAACTATGAGAGAGTGCGAGAAATAGGGGTTCCTAATTTCCTATGCAATGAATAGTTGTCAATTTTATGCGAAGCATGGGTATTGTATAACTAGGGTAATAATTTTAAATGTTTCAAAGTAACCATCACTGTAAAATTATGGGAAATAACCTTAAAGTAATGGGTACCTCTACATATTCAATTAGTCATAACTCTACACTCCCGGTGGCATCAAGGCCCACACTCTGCCGACACCGCCGTCGCACAATAGGTTGTCCAGTACAATCCATGAGGCGAAATTGGTATTTTTCAGATATTACTTGTATCATCATCATTATCATAAGTCGGTAGACGTCCACTGTTGGACCTAGGCCTTCCCATAGAAAGCCATGACGAACGGTCATGAGCCGCCTTTATTCATCCACTTCCTGAGACCGTGGCAGTGTCACTAGTCCATCTTGTGGGGAGCAGTCCCACAATGCGACCTCCGGTTCATGGTCGTCATTTTATAGCCTTTTCTCCCAACAGTTAACGGTTCTGCGAGCATGCTGCGAGTTAACGGTGCTGCGAGTATAGCATGCCCAGTGCTGTTTTAAGTTAATAATTTTACAAGCTAGTGACTTTGGTTCTTCTGAGGATTTTCTTGTTTTGGATCCTATCACGCAGTGAAACTCTAAGCATAGTTCTCTCTATGGCTCAATTCGCGACTAAAATACTCATATTTTCACTAGTACTTTTCATAAGATACAGTAGATTAATAAATAAAACTGTAGTCATATGAAACTTTGGACATTTGTGTATTCCTATACTATTATTAGTTAGAACATTTGAATGTATAAGTATTATTTTAATTATGCGATATAATGTTCAGGATGGTGCCACATGTCGCATAGTGTTAAGTCATTAGATTAGATTAGTCACGCTTCACATTAGGGTTGATTGCAAGAGATTTTCGTATGTATATAAACTCGCCCATCGTGAAATTTTACATTTAAGTGGAGATACAAACAAACAAACAATCGTAGCCATTATTAACGCCCTCGTGAAAAATTGCCAGCTAGTTTTATTGGGATACCCACTGTGCGCCGCGCTCTCGTACTCTCGGTTTCAACAATTACGGCCTTATGGCGGTTTAAACTCAATTAAGTGCGTCGTAACTCTTCAAAGGAAACTTAACCAGAGGCCCCAAGGTGCCGACTCCTGAGAGTTTCATGACGATTTTACTATGCGCTCTTAAAGTAGCATTTAATTTTCAATTAAGATCTTCTCTGAGGAGGCGTGTTTATCTTGCTTGCTAGAAATTCGTTGTATCAGTTAGTAAATATACCTCCAGTAAATTGGTTAGTTATTAAGAGAATTATGACTGTCGTACAAATACACGGTCCCACACTACTCGAATAACTTTTCTGCATATTAGGGGAGACAACTGAAAAACATGTATTTAAATATACATCGTGGAATTTAAATTGCGCAAAAACTTTAAGGGGTGATTCTACCCGATAAATATATATTTTTTTAAAGTTTCGTGCGTAATTTAAGTTCCACGATGTATGTGGCAAATACCATTATTGTTGATGTTGACTCGAAAGGCGGGAATACTTCCTAGGCAATCTCTTACTACTAACTATTCGTAATAATATTACGATTTACGGGGTCTCGATTCTTGAATCAACATAGAAAAAGTCGTATACGACATGACATCATTCTCTATCGCTTTTAAATTGATTTAAACAAAGAACGTAAAAGGAATCGATCAGACTTCAATCACCATAACGACAATGCCTAGATAACTATAATTCAAAATTATGTTCTCTTGGAAAGAATAATAATTTGAGATTTAACAAACATCGTAGTTGTCAAACTTGTTAAAGATTCCTATAGATATCGACATTAAATAAGTTCGCTTTCCACCATCATAAATATGACGGAAAATAATGAAACTACAACTGATAGTTTCAAGTAACGAAGATTTTAATATCCAATTCAACTGCCTTCAGGATATTGCTTACAAGAAACGCCGCGAGTTGTATTAGCTGGCAGGAAGCGAAGTATGTGTGTAAAACAGGAAGTAAATTAAAATTGATCTGTATAAGAACGCTGTATTGGGTGTGTTTGCTGTTTTGTTTAATAGGAAGAGTCGACTACAACGGGCGATCCTGTCACCCCAGGAACTTTTATCGATAATGATCGTTCTGTCTCCCTTGAGGTGAACGTAGAAGACTTGATGACGAGTACAAACTTACCATCCAACAAAGCCAACATGCCCGTCAGGGGGCAACGCCTTACGGCGAGGCACTTGGAAGGCGGGCCAACTCGCCCCTTAATCAAAACCATCTATTACGCTTTAGTCAATAGTATACTATCATATGGGATCCTTGGATGGGGTGGCGCGTCACTTTCAGCTCTAGATCCCTTAATTAAGGCACAAAAGTCAATAATTAGGGTAATAAATAAAAAGCCTTTTAGGTTCTCCAGCGACCACTTATTTAAAGAGTTCCGAGTCCTAGACATACGCCAATTGTATGTGAAAGTATCGACAATATCTTATTACACCCACACAGAGCGGCATATGATTAAATCTCATACTATCAGAACACGCGCAGTTACAGCCATGCAACATGATGTTCCCCTTATGAAAACTAAATTCGCCCAACGACATTTTTCTTTTCTAGCTGTCCGACTACACAATAGAATACATTCGGAATTAAAAGTGAAGTTAGATGCCATACGAGGAAGAAAAATTATGACGGAATGGTTGATTGAGCTAGGAAGAAACGAAACGGAGAAATTAGTTAATTATAGTGCTGTATAAGAGAATACCAAACTACATTAAATTACTACTTTTATGTATATGTATAGATTATATGTATAAATGTATATATGTATATATGTGTATGTATATGTGTAGATGTATATGTTTATATGTGTATGTGTATATATGATTATTTAATATTATTATGTATATTATGTTACTAAATTATAAGTAGGTATATGTAAAATTTGTGTAAATATAGAGCTACCACGTAAAGCAATGCTACATTATGTCACACTTACCAACTAAAAAAAAAAAAAGGAAAAAAGAATACATAAAAGTCTACCTTAGTACGGGCATTACTCCAGCAAGGTAGATTTTAATCTTATTAATCTAGTATTATATATATGTGTGTGAAATATTATTAAATAAAAAAAAATTAAAAATAAAAATTACGAGTTTTAGCAGGATATCTCCGTCAAGATTTAACCATCAGGATACTTCCGTTCTGCCGACTGATTACGGGTTCGAGGTTGCTTGCTCGGTCCTCTATCTGCCGTATCTATCGCGGACCAATGGCATTTTTTGCACGGATCTGAACTCAGGCTCTGGCAGCCAAATGGCCATTTCAAGAGTGAAAGACGTCGCATCAACATCCATCCCGCTGTTTAGGAAACAAAGTCATTTCCAGAAACCCCGAATTCGAAACAAAATAGTAAAAAAGAGTATGCGCCTCTCGAGGATTTCAAATTCTTTGACACCACTATTTTCAAAAACTTCTATACTTTAGCCGAATGTTGAGTCCCTTTTCACTATTTACCAAATTTGTCTGTCAATTTACCAATAGTTTTTTTTGACAACAACGACTACAACTAGCTATGAACCATTCTGGTTCATGGTTCTGGTTCATTCTATGTATTCTGCAAACGCGACTGCCCACAAAAATAATGTAATATGTTTAGGGTTCATGTACTGTATGTTTTCCTTTTCTTTATTCCACTATAACTTGTAAATTAATGAACCAATTTAGAAAAATAGTATTGTTAGAATCGCTATGTCATCTCGAGTGTCATGAGGTACCCTGGTTCTCCAAATACCAAGAAAGTAGTTATCTAAATATCAAAATGTCCATACGTGCGACGACCCTTTGCTCTCATATAAGGAGAAAGCAGCGTCTTCGATATAATTCGCGGCTGTGTTACGTGTTGGTTTTATTATGACAGTCATTTGACGGTTTATTTGTTCGTTGTTCTTCTTTCCAGCCGCCAGGAATAATACATGTAAAGCCAGTAACGAATATAAGTTTTATTTAGCAAAAATAAATATAAAAAATACTTTATTAATTTACTCCACAAAATATTATAAATTTTTTAGTGACGGTTCTTACGAATTTATTCATTTCTGACATTTTGGAAAACTATATTATGTAAAGAATTTATTCAACTCGGAAAAAACCAGTATGTAGTACCCATTTTTTCTGAAGAATAGTCCATTTACTAAACGACTGCCTAACAAAAAGGAGTGTAATGCCCTCATGGTTCATGTATGTATGTTTTCCGTTTCTTTATTTTACCATAACGTCTAAATGCTTGAACCGATTTAGAGATGTGTGATATCGTCAGCGTCGTTATGTCTTTCCAGGTGTCATAGGGTACCTAAACTATCCAAATGTCAAATAAATAATTGCACAAATGTCAATAAATTAGGATAAATACATAGAAAAAACATTCACTATCAAATGAAAGATCTGTTTGAGTAAATTGTGGACATCATGATTATCGCAGAATGCGCAATCGTTTTTAAGCACTGGATGTTTACGAAGGTAACACGCCTCAATGGGCCGGGCCGTAGCGTAGCATCAGTACATTGAATTTTGTTTCAACGAATAGCGCTTCAATAAAGGGCTTTATTTCCAAAAGACGTGCTTTTCTGAGCGAACAAATTGTTTGTAATAATTATAAATACACAACTTCACTTTTTGTACCGAGGGATTCTGTTTTTTTTTTTAAATTATGCCGTATTGGTGGCTGCAGTGTTGCATTCATACGAACTTCGTTTATTTTATTGTAAAATTGCCCTTCATATTGAAGGTAGGTAAATAATTTCATAGTGAACGAACTGAAATGAACCTCAAGCATTTGACGACTTACAGGGGTTCGCAACGAGCGATTTTCGAACAGAATAAGCATACTGCTAGAATTACCATATAAAAAGAGTTTTATAATTATAAATTAACCTAAAATTTAGATACATAAGTGCTTTTAAAAATAGTAATCTAAGAAATTAAATCATATTGGTTTATATTGCTTTATCTAATATCTTAAAAAAGCGTCCTCGCGTTCTTGCAAAGTTTCAATGAAAGATTAGCCTGGGGGCTCAATAAACGTTAGTCTACTAGGGTTAACCCCTCAAATGAATGGCGATTAGCTCGGGTTGCCTACGGCAAAATGTACATAAATTTATATTTACATTTACATTTACATTTACATAGAGCGGGGTTTACTATAGAGCTATAGCATTACTATAGAGCGGATTACTATAAAGCGGCGCACATTTACATTTATATTTACATTTATATAAATTTATATACATTTTGTATACATTTTGCCAAGGCATCCCTTAAGGGACGCCTCACATTTGAGGGGTTAATATTCCACGTACCTAAACCTCCCGCATTTTTGCCTAGTCTCATCATTTGTGAATCTTCTAAAGGGTACTAGGTATCCGCGTGGGTCTTTCAAGTATCCGTGAGCTGTAATTGGAAAACCGCCTCCGAAAAGATAAGATTTCATACGCGCCACTCGAGACGGATTTCAGCTGGACAAAATGTAATTTGCGAGGGTTTCTTTCCAAATAGGAAATGGTCCTTAATGGAGGTGGATGGGCTGAGGAGGGGCGGTAGTAGAGGATAGGAAGAGGGAGGTTATAAGGAAAAATTATCTGGAGGATACTAGAGATTTCCGCTGTATCGCGTACACTTCTTCAGCTGTTTGTTGTGGAAAAGGGAAAAAAAGAAAATAAATTGGAGCTGTATTATTTTCATTTGATCTTCAGGTTATTTCATATTATGTCATGTCCTTGTCCTATATGCATAAACTATTGGTAATACTGTATATTAATCGCAAAAGTATATACTTGTTATCGCAATCGTATATACTTGTAATCGCAAAAGTATACCTATATTAATAGTAAAAGTGTATATATGGCCTGGTGGCATAGTGGTTAGGTCGCCTGATCTTACATTGCAAGGTTCCCGTCGATTCCCGGCTGGGTCACCATTTTCCGTTGTAATAAAATTAACGGAATTGAATTTCAATTCTACCTATATTCAATTACACACTTTGCTGTCATAACACAATTTGCTCTTTAAATTGACAGCAAAGTGAAATAAAAATAATTTTAATTATTTTTCATCGTTATTTCCAGCGCAAGGTTCGTAGCGCTTGTTTATTTATATCTTATTTTGGAAGATACGTCGACGCTTTGTCTAATTTCGCCGACCATTTTTGCATTTTATAAAAAAAAACTGTTTCCGAGTTATTTTTCTTTACGTAGGTAATAAATCAAAATTGAATTGTGTATGGTTTAATGGAAGCGAAATTAATATTTGGCAGCGTTGTGTCAAATACGTCCGATTTTATTTTGTTATTACATAATATTTGGGAGTTTTTACCCGTCGATAATTTTTGGATTTTTCGTTTTGTTTTAGTGTAAGCCTAGATGTCAAAAAGCCACAGCCCTTTGAGGTACAGCAGAAGGATGGACAATGCAATGATGTATGACGCGGCTTTCGCCCAGGATATTAGTCAAAAAATGCGTGTTCCAAAACGAATCAAGGTTGGCATTCGATTGAATCGTTCCGTAAGGCCGGCCGTACACATGGCTTTTGGCGCCAGATTGTTTTACCTCCTCAGGTTGGAGGTAATGAAAAATAAAAATACACCCACCCAAGTGGGTGTATTTTTTACGCATCAGCGGGCCACACTCGCACATGAGGTGCAGGGGAGTTTCCTCTGCCCCTTGGCAGAACCTGCACATTTTTGTGTCTCGGAGCTTGAGGTTGTACATGTGTTTGTTCAGGCCAGAATGCCCAGTGAGCGTCCTCACCAGTATGCGTAGATTGTTCCTATTTAGCGATAAGGTGGTCGTGAGCCTTAATTAGCGCTTTGGAATGGTTCAACTCTAGCGTGTTGTTCCAGTGGTTGACGGATTGTTCTAAATATGCGCCACAGCAAGGTTTAGGGCCATATAACGTTCCCTTTGCTCCCGTCTTAGGAAGTTCGTCGGATTTTTCATTTCCCTCGATTCCTGCATGGCCGGGAACCCATCTTAGAACTACCCTGTTCTTTTTTCCCAGGGAATTTAGTAGTGATAAGCAGTTTTGCACTAGCTTTGAATTGATGGTATTCGAGGCTAGTGCCATAAGAGCTGCCTTGCTATCCGAGTGGATATAGATACGGTGGTTGGCGTAGTTCTTATGGAGGTTGATATCCGTGTACGAATTATCACTTGCATTATCTAATATGGGTGGCTGTTCGCGAGAGATCGATTCTTAGAAGCTTATATTCCTCTTTCACACGCTCGAGCCACCCCATAACAGACATAAATAACAGACACTGAAACAAAATACGGCTCATTCAAATATTAAAATCATCCGCAAGGAAGTCCTAACTAAATACGCAGGACAAAATTCCATGAAAGGTCCTGGTAATAATATATCGCCGTCTTTAAGGGCCGAAGACCCCTAATTAATTATCAGCCTGTCATTTCTCGCAGTGGATATATCGAGGGTGTCGACCGATAACAAAAAATCGTAAACGCGGCAAGCCGCTCGCGCAACCCTCTTATATTAAAACAAATGTGGTAATCTCAAAATAATCGCAATGTTTGAGGTAATTAGGAGGCTATTAATTATTCGACTGAAAGCTTGGATAAAATCAAATACTTATAATTTTGCTAGCTATTCGAAGGAATTTTAAGTACTAAATATGATGTATTGTTAATGTTTAATCTACATATTTTCGCTATAAACCTAATGATAATGTAGTAGTAATACATATTATAGAAAATTACCTTCAATTAAGGTGAGATTAATTTAAGTTAAAAATGTAAGCCTGATTGAATAATATGTACTCTCGCTAAGCCACACCCCTTAACCCTCAGTAGGCCGGTCTCTTACCGCCGCCATTGCCTTTTAACCAATCACGGGTTAGAGTGGCGGGGCTTTAGCGAGGCTAGTGAACGATTTTGGAAAATCGAACAGTCACAAAAATACCGAGGTCGAGAATGAACGACCCTTAAGCGGCGGGATAATAGTTGTACATACGGCAGCCCTTGGCTGGTCTCGTACTCGCGCGCATAATTTAAGTGTATACTGTAACTCACGAGTAAATTGAGGGACAATAAACGTTCTTTTGAAATAAACTCTTTCACTGTGTGATCATCTAATAGAGTGTGAACCAGATACGGGAGACTACTCGGCGGCCAGGAAGAACGAGAGAACGCGAAGGTAAATAACATTTACAGTCCACAAAAACCACCCTTCAGCAGTGGGAGAAACTCACAGAAAAATAACTGATGGATTTTATAACCATAAGTGATCCATCGCAGCCGGATGAAAAATAAAGAAAAGAACCTTGAAAAATAAATTGTACGATGGAGTCGACCGCAGAAAAATCGAACGTATCGAGGCGGACCTGGTCACAAAGCAGCAGGAGGAGTGAAAGAGTTCAGGAAGTGAAAGAAGCATCAGAACAACTGAGGCGGGTCACCAGTGAACAAGCAAAGGTAGCCGCGGAAAAGAAAAAATTGGAATCAGAGGCGATAACGCAAAGGGAACAACTCCGTGCGACCGAAGAGATAGCGACGGCAAAACGCAGATCGGAGGCGGCAGGAGCGGCGGCTGCGATTCAAGTGCAACATGCAGATTTAGAAGCTGAATTGCAGATGCTAGAAGCAGACCGTCAGCACGCACTTAGAGTGTTAGACGTAGTTTCCGAAGCTTACGACTCAGAAAAAAGCGGAGAATGGGAGACAAGAAGTTACGCCGATCTTGAAGAAACAGCAGGTCGTACTACGCTGTGGGCAGAGACGCAAGCACCGCTGACTTCATATAGTGAACCCGACCAAATAAAACCACGAAATGAAGAGAGATACCGCGGCAGGAGAGAAGAAGAATCGGACGAGGCGATGCAGCACGAGGCGGGCGCGGCGGCACCTCACGGGGCAACACATCGCGCGGCGCACGAGGGGATGCGGCTCGAGGCGGGCGCGGCGGCACCTGACGGGGCGGCGCATCGCGCAGCGGGCGGCGAAATCGCGACCGCAGCGGACGCGGCGGCCACAGACGCCGCCGCGGCCGCTGGCTCCAGCACAGGAGACGGGTCCGATGACAGCGCGAGCAAAAAATTAATAAGCCAGGTATGTCGAGTAATTTCAATAGCCTCCTCGAAGCCGCAATATAACAAGGAACTTCCACACTTTAGTGGAGATCCACTTCAGTTTTTAGCCTTTAAATCGATTTTTAACCAGTCCACCGAAGTTATAGGTCTGAATGACGAACAAAACTTACTTCGCTTGCAATCCGCGATACGCGGACGAGCAAGAGATTGCGTTTCAGGGTTACTTTTATCCCCTGCGAACGTTGGCGAAATAATGAAAACATTAGAGACGTTATTTGGAAATCCAAATGTAATTATTCAGCGCACACTAGCTGATTTACGTAAAACCAGGGACCTCTCTGAATTTATAGAAGCAGAGGAATTGTTGCAATTTGCTTGCCAAGTTAAGAATCTGGTGGCCACAGTAAAATCAGTAAATAGGATTGAGCACCTATGGAACCCAGAACTTTTAGGTTCTCTTGTAGCGAAGTTGCCAAAAAACTTATTAACATTGTGGCTAGGAGATAAAGGAAAGGGTAAACCAGACGAACCGGTTATCATACGATTCGCATCTTGGCTAGAAACACTAGCGATAGACTCGCAAGATGCGGGAATAGGTCCATTAGACAGCGGTAGAAAAAATCAAGTAGTAGCGCGCGATAAAAAGTATAAACAGCAAAATCATAAAAATTACGTTCTTAACATGACTGAGCAGTCTCGTATGAAATGCCCAAATTGTACCGGCGATCATTTTCTCAGCAAATGCGAAAGGTTTAAAAAACTTTCCCTAGACTCTCGCTGGGGAGTCGTAAAATCACTTAAGCGATGCTTTAAATGCCTTGCACCTTCGCACGGCAGGAAAAACTGCCCAGCCTATAAAAGGTTTCCTCGATTTAAGTATCATTTCTTACTTACTGCCGCGGACGCGGCGCTCGGCGGAACCGAGATAATTACGGCAACAGCCGAAGGTGAAACACAGACCGGGGCTATTGTCGCGCATACAGTAGCCAACAACAGAGTCCTCTTGCAAGTTTTACCGATAACGTTAATAGGACCAAAGGGGAGAAAGGTAGTTTACGCGCTTTTAGACAGCGGATCGACGGTCTCTATAATAGACCGCGAAGTCGCGCAAGAGCTGAATATTAGAGGGCCTCCCACCAATATGGAGGTATGTGGTATAGGAAGTATGAAAACTTCTTCTAAAGGGGCTGAAACAGTCTCGTTTCAAATAAGGGGGGAATTGGGCCGTAAGGTTTTCGACGTGCAGGCTTATAGTATTGCGGCGTTAAACCTTCCGAAATTAAAAAATTTATCGGCGGCCGCCTCTGATTTTGACACTTTGACTGCGGTGAAAGTCGACAAAATATCAGATGTCCAACCGCGCCTACTAATCGGGGCTAATTGTTGGGAATTAATCGTTTCACGCGGATTAAGGCGCATTAATGACGAATTATCGTTCTCAAAAACACTACTGGGCTGGGTTCCAGTGGGACGAGTATCTGTAGATAGGCAAAATGACGCATTACATAGCTTCTGCCTAAGTGATAGCGGTAGCAATGACGCGTCTCTTCAGAGATTACTCGAGGAAAACCTCAGATTAGAGCAAGACTGGCCGAATAAAAAGCGAGAACTTGCGGACTCGGTAAGGTCTAAAAAATTATTAGAATCCACTACTTCGTTAAACGGCGGGGTATGGCACACGGGGTTGCTCTGGCGAGATGACAGACGTGTTCTTCCTGATAGCCGACCTATGGCGCTAGCTCGACTTCACGCCGTCGAGAGAAAAATGGACAGAGATCGGACTTATGGAGACGCTTATTGTCAGAAAATGGACAAGTACTTAGCAGAAGGTTACGCCGAAGAAGTAGACCCTTCCAAATTAGCCGGCCGAACTGATATATGGTTTTTACCACACTTGGGTGTCTGTAGCGCCGCCAAAGGAAACAAGCTTAGGATCGTGCATGACGCTGCTGCTAGCGTAAAGGGAGTATCTCTAAATAGCTTACTGATAACGGGGCCAGACTATAATCAAAGCATAACAGGTATACTTTTTAGGTTCCGCGAGCATCCGGTGGCTTTTACCGCCGATATTGGGGACATGTTCATGCGTATTAAGGTGATCGAGGACGATACCTATAGTCAGTTGTTCCTTTGGCGGGGATATCGGCGCGATATAGAACCTCGTATCCTAAAAATGTCCTCTTTAATATTCGGTTCTCGGTCATCCCCGACATCAGCCCTCTATATCCGAAATAAAAACGCTGAACGTTTCAAGAATCAGTACCCTCTAGCAGTGGAGGCTATCACAGACCATCACTTTATGGACGACCTTGCTTTCGGGTCTTCTTCAATAGAAGAAGCTCGTAACGTGATAAAAAACATAATTTACATACATCAACAAGGGAATTTTTTCTTAAAGGGCTGGGCGTCTAATTATCAAAGCGTTTTGAACGAAATACCTGAAGAAAGGAAAGCTACCCATAATATTGCTCTGGAGAAAGGAGAGATAAGCTCTCAACGGCTTTTAGGGTTAGAATGGTTGCCAGAAAGTGACCAACTTACATTTAATTTTAGGTTAGAAAAACTCGATGACGCCTTAAAAACGGGCCAGAGAGTGCCAACGAAACGAGAGGCTCTTAAGGTAGTAATGTCAATTTATGACCCACTCGGGGTATTAAGCCCAATAACTATCCGAGCCAAAATTCTAATGCAAAAGGTGTGGACCAGCGGTGTAGCCTGGGATGAGGAGGTCACACAAGATATTTTCAAAGGTTGGGGTGAATGGATAAATGCCCTTCGCTCGGCGAAGGACGTAAGGATTTCACGCTATCACGGCGTAACAAAGAATCCCTCCGAAAATAGACAATTACACATATATTGTGACGCGTCTCAAGAGGCTATGTGCGCTGTCGCGTATATGAGAATAGCCAGACCAGGCGAAGAACCGACCACATCCTTTATCGCAAGTAAAACCAGAGTCGCGCCGTTAAAAAAAATGACAATACCGCGTTTAGAACTGACAGCAGCACTATTAGGCGCCGAACTAGCGAAAAAAATCACTAGCGAGTACAAAATTAAATTTCATGAAAAGATTTTATGGACAGACTCGATGAACGTACTTTGGTGGATACGTTCACGTAGCTCCGACCACCAACAATTTGTCTCTAACCGTCTGGGAGTATTGGACGAACTGACTACCCCGGAGGAGTGGAGATGGTTAAGCGGAAGTAGTAATCCTGCAGATGAAGCTACGAGAGCGAAGTCAAAAATTGACCTCTCGCCCGAGAGCCGTTGGCTGAATGGTCCTGAATACCTTAGACAGCCACCAGAGGTATGGCCGGCAAAGGTTCCCCATCAACCCGGGGAAAAGGATAAGATATCCCTCGAGTATAAACCATTGGCGGTATTTGCGCTACACGCTGTACCTACGAGCACAATAGATGTCGCGAGATTCTCCCAACATCGCAGATTATTGCGCGTAGCCGCATACGTTAGGAAGTTTATTCAACTATGTAGAGGTGCCACGAATAACTGCATTTTAAACGGACAAGACATTGCCAGCGCTGAAATAATATTATTAAAGGAGTCGCAGAGTCGTTCTTTTAAGAAAGAAATAGAACTTATACGAGTGAAAGGGACTTTACCTAGGAATAGCCGTTTGATAGGTTTAAATGCGTACTTAGACGAGCGGGGCTTAATAAGAGTAGGCGGCCGCATCGCAAATGCGCCGGGTATACCACACGACACTAAGTATCCCATAATACTTGACGGCCGGGATCGCTATACACAACTACTGGTGGTAAGAACTCATGAGGAGATGGCTCATTCCGGGGTTGAAACGACATTGGCCAGCCTACGCCAGAGGTTCTGGCTAATTAGTCCCCGTCAAACGGTCAAAAAATTTATATACCAGTGTATGCTGTGCAAAATGAGAAGGGCAAAACCAGTCACAGCGTTGATGGGACAACTCCCGATGTCACGTTTGCAGCATCATACGAGGTGTTTTAACGCCGTAGGCGTAGACTACTTCGGGCCGGTTCAGGTGACTATACGAAGAAAAGTGGAGAAACGATATGGCGTGTTGTTCTCTTGTCTAACCACACGAGCGGTTCACATTGAATTAGCATATGATTTGTCTACTAATTCGACAATACAAGCGATAAGAAGATTCATAGCCCGGCGGGGCAAACCAAGGGTGATAATGTCAGATAATGGATCTAATCTAAAAGGTGCGAGTGCCGAATTGAAGAAGGTCGTTTCAGAGATTGACGATGAACGTATCCGTGAACGTTTAAGTAACGACCAGATTGACTGCAGGTTTATACCACCTGCTTCTCCCCATCATGGCGGCTGCTGGGAATCGATGGTTAAGTCAGCCAAAAGAGCTTTGTACGCCATATTGAAAGAAAGAGCGCCTTCTGTGGAAATGATGCAGACCTTATTGGCTGAAGTGGAGTCAATCCTTAATCAGCGGCCTATCTCGCACATTACTATAGACAGTCGAGACCAGGAGCCACTTACGCCGCAAAGCTTTTTGTTAGGACACTCTAACAGCACCGCTATGGGTAAATTTACCATTGGAGATTTATGTAACCGTAAACAGTGGAGACAGACCCAAGCTCTAGCTGACTCTTTTTGGAATAGGTGGTCTAAAGAAGTACTACCTATGCTAGTCTCTCGACCTAAATGGAAGGAGGTACAACCTCCACTAAGGGTGGGGGAACTGGTGTTAATATTGGATCCCTCTCTAGAAAGAGGAAGATGGCCTCGCGCTATAGTAACGGAAGTCTACCCTGACAAAACAGGTGTTGTCAGGATAGTAGATGTAAAAATCGACGGAAAAATTTATCGCAGGTCAATAAGCAAACTAGTTAGATTAGAATTGTCCGCCCGAATAGAATAAGCCATAGATATAAATAACGTAGATTTAAGGTAAATAATTCGTAAAATAAGTTAATGGCACGTTGCCATGAGCGGGGAAATGTACGAATTATCACTTGCATTATCTAATATGGGTGGCTGTTCGCGAGAGATCGATTCTTAGAAGCTTATATTCCTCTTTCACACGCTCGAGCCACCCCATAACAGACATAAATAACAGACACTGAAACAAAATACGGCTCATTCAAATATTAAAATCATCCGCAAGGAAGTCCTAACTAAATACGCAGGACAAAATTCCATGAAAGGTCCTGGTAATAATATATCGCCGTCTTTAAGGGCCGAAGACCCCTAATTAATTATCAGCCTGTCATTTCTCGCAGTGGATATATCGAGGGTGTCGACCGATAACAAAAAATCGTAAACGCGGCAAGCCGCTCGCGCAACCCTCTTATATTAAAACAAATGTGGTAATCTCAAAATAATCGCAATGTTTGAGGTAATTAGGAGGCTATTAATTATTCGACTGAAAGCTTGGATAAAATCAAATACTTATAATTTTGCTAGCTATTCGAAGGAATTTTAAGTACTAAATATGATGTATTGTTAATGTTTAATCTACATATTTTCGCTATAAACCTAATGATAATGTAGTAGTAATACATATTATAGAAAATTACCTTCAATTAAGGTGAGATTAATTTAAGTTAAAAATGTAAGCCTGATTGAATAATATGTACTCTCGCTAAGCCACACCCCTTAACCCTCAGTAGGCCGGTCTCTTACCGCCGCCATTGCCTTTTAACCAATCACGGGTTAGAGTGGCGGGGCTTTAGCGAGGCTAGTGAACGATTTTGGAAAATCGAACAGTCACAAAAATACCGAGGTCGAGAATGAACGACCCTTAAGCGGCGGGATAATAGTTGTACATACGGCAGCCCTTGGCTGGTCTCGTACTCGCGCGCATAATTTAAGTGTATACTGTAACTCACGAGTAAATTGAGGGACAATAAACGTTCTTTTGAAATAAACTCTTTCACTGTGTGATCATCTAATAGAGTGTGAACCAGATACGGGAGACTACTCGGCGGCCAGGAAGAACGAGAGAACGCGAAGGTAAATAACATTTACAGTCCACAAAAACCACCCTTCAGCAGTGGGAGAAACTCACAGAAAAATAACTGATGGATTTTATAACCAATCCGCACATTCAATAATGGCGTATACCCTTGCTTGAAATATGGAGGCGTATTTCCCCAAGTTTACACTTCTTATCACAGTAGTGCCTAGCAAGGCGGGCTCGGTTTTACTTTACTCGACCAATTAGGAAAACAAACTTTTTCGTTTTTAATTTATGCGCAAATTAGCCTGGGCTCTGACAGAAGTAAGCCTAAATTTAGAAGCACATAACGTTAATTTCTGGGTCGTAGATTATATTCCCTTTGCATTTAAATGTACATATATGTAACTAAAAATGAAATAAATAAAATAAACATGCATAATAATACTAGATTTGTGTTAGCGCACTTTTCATTTACTGTATATATTTAGTTGTCAATTCAACCGACAAAAGGGCTAGTAAAACGCCTCTTAATAGCATTTTGAAACTCCGCCGGGCACTTCATAAAGACAACGATTATAAGGATTAAATATTTACTCTCCAGACCCTCCTTCGCTGAGAGGGACTCAAAAATATCTTATTTCGGGTGTAATTGTAAAGTTGCTTTTTGGAGGAGGCAATTTGATCTGGAGATAAGACAGAGCTCTTTATAATTTTCACTTCGTCCTCTTGTTTTGGTCGGTGTATTATAAATGAGGGAGGGGTTATCCTCAAACAAAAGGATCTGTAAAACCTAAAACAACGATTGATCTTTACGCCTATTCATAAGCGAGTTAGTGAACAGAGGAATGGAATTTAATAAAAACGCACGAATAAAAAGTTTTCTGCTGGTACCGCTGTCTGTAATTTGATGGTCAGATATATGATAAATATTACAGGATGAGTTTTATTTAGCGACATCCTTGAAGTGGGTGAATCAGTACAAGCAAAGGAACAACCTTTGATAACAAATTGTTATAACAAATAATAAAATAAAATAATTTTAAAAATACATTTTATTCCGACTGATTTAGAACAGTTTGAGGACCGATCAGCTGTTTATTTGACATTGTTAATGAAGCCATGTCGTTACCTCGCCGGCATTGAATGGCGTTCAACAACACAATAGTCGAGAGACAAACTTACAGATTGCGCTGCGCAGTTATTTCTGAAGACATATTTGGAGTATTTGAGACATTTATCACCACTTCTTGATCCTTTTTTAAAAGCAAAATAGATAATACAAATAAAGCATGGCCTAAAATGTACCTAATAGTTAAAAAATAGTTTATTTTATTTTATTATCCTATTGCCATCTATATATAATTGTCATTTTTTAAATATTGCCATTTTGAGTTTTTTTTACACGATTGCCCAACAAAAAAGGAGTGAAATGAGTTGAGGTTTCATCTATGTATCTTATCCGTTTCTTTATTCCACCATAACTTCTAAACGCTAGAACCGATTTAGAAGTGTGTGATATTGTTAGAATTGCTATCTCATCCCGGGTGTTATAAAGTACATTAACTGTCCAAATATCAAGTAAGTAGTTGTATAAATGACCAAATGTCAATAAATTAACTTAAATATATTTTGTTTAGTGCCAATGAAAAGTCTGACTGAGTATATTCCGGAAATATACATGTATCTGTCGCGGAGCAACAATACACACAGAACCCACCTACTCAAAATGTTATAACAGGAAAGGACCGGAAGAAGACTCCACCCGAAGGCGGCAGGAAGGTGGTGTCGCCGAGGTGCAATGGCGACACCGGAGTTAAGGAGATGGCGATGTGCAATGCCATCACTAGGATTACCTACCCCGAACGCCCAATAATCAAAACACGTCTTAAGTGCCTCCAACGAGGCGTTTATTTTAATCGTCACAAACCAGCCGTCAACAAGAAGCTAAAGCAAACATCGAAATAAATGAGAGAGAAAAGTACAAACCGTCGCGAATCTATCCGCCGTGTTTCGCACGCATGTTTATTTAGCGACATCCTTGAAGTGGGTGAATCAGTACAAGCAAAGGAACAACCTTTGATAACAAATTGTTATAACAAATAATAAAATAAAATAATTTTAAAAATACATTTTATTCCGACTGATTTAGAACAGTTTGAGGACCGATCAGCTGTTTATTTGACATTGTTAATGAAGCCATGTCGTTACCTCGCCGGCATTGAATGGCGTTCAACAACACAATAGTCGAGAGACAAACTTACAGATTGCGCTGCGCAGTTATTTCTGAAGACATATTTGGAGTATTTGAGACATTTATCACCACTTCTTGATCCTTTTTTAAAAGCAAAATAGATAATACAAATAAAGCATGGCCTAAAATGTACCTAATAGTTAAAAAATAGTTTATTTTATTTTATTATCCTATTGCCATCTATATATAATTGTCATTTTTTAAATATTGCCATTTTGAGTTTTTTTTACACGATTGCCCAACAAAAAAGGAGTGAAATGAGTTGAGGTTTCATCTATGTATCTTATCCGTTTCTTTATTCCACCATAACTTCTAAACGCTAGAACCGATTTAGAAGTGTGTGATATTGTTAGAATTGCTATCTCATCCCGGGTGTTATAAAGTACATTAACTGTCCAAATATCAAGTAAGTAGTTGTATAAATGACCAAATGTCAATAAATTAACTTAAATATATTTTGTTTAGTGCCAATGAAAAGTCTGACTGAGTATATTCCGGAAATATACATGTATCTGTCGCGGAGCAACAATACACACAGAACCCACCTACTCAAAATGTTATAACAGGAAAGGACCGGAAGAAGACTCCACCCGAAGGCGGCAGGAAGGTGGTGTCGCCGAGGTGCAATGGCGACACCGGAGTTAAGGAGATGGCGATGTGCAATGCCATCACTAGGATTACCTACCCCGAACGCCCAATAATCAAAACACGTCTTAAGTGCCTCCAACGAGGCGTTTATTTTAATCGTCACAAACCAGCCGTCAACAAGAAGCTAAAGCAAACATCGAAATAAATGAGAGAGAAAAGTACAAACCGTCGCGAATCTATCCGCCGTGTTTCGCACGCAAAACGCCACCAATAA
Source organism: Micropterix aruncella (assembly GCA_944548615.1). Taxonomy (NCBI): domain Eukaryota; kingdom Metazoa; phylum Arthropoda; class Insecta; order Lepidoptera; family Micropterigidae; genus Micropterix; species Micropterix aruncella. The sequence goes on from OX155963.1 coordinate 22,219,013, forward strand.
AACAAACAACGAAAACCACATCGCAGCGACTTCTCAGCAGAGAGCTTTTCATCTTGTGCCACGGCAGTCCGAAGACTGGTGGTGAAGGGGAAGGTTTCAACTGAGGGCGCCGCGACACAGTATAAACTCAAAACACGAAAAACTAACGCGCTAACACGATCACTTCTGGCGACTTTCCGGTCGGGAGCCTTACTTCCGGTGGCTACTTACTTCAAAGTAGGTCGGGGGAGGGCTCACCGGTGGCGTCCAGAAGCAATAAACGTGCGAAATCTAATGTGCGAAACACGACACAACTGCAGCTCAAGCGCCGCCCGCGGGACGTCAGCTCGCGGGGGCCAACGGCGGACGACTGAAGTGCGGCGCCCCGCGCAGGTGTGTATATCGGCCGGCCGGCCGGAGTGAAGGAGACAGCGCGAGACAAGAGGGAGACGAGGCGATCGCCGCCCGGCAACTAGTATATATAGGCGATAATGTTTAAGCATTAATTATTCACTTTGTACACGACTTTGGAAATAAACGGCTACTCTGCAATTTGAATATCGATCGCGAGTTTTCATTCTACGACGGAAACCCTCGCGACATATCTATAAAAGATAAATACATAAAATAAAAATTTTTCATAAAAAAAACCTTATTAAAAATAATTACAAATACAATAGGTAGTTCACTTTCTGTCACACAGTAGTATTTTTTATTCATTTTAATATATTTACTTGTATAAAAAGTCATTTAAAATCTCTTTATATGTTATTTTTGAGGTTGATTTATTAATAGATTATAAATGAATGTTTTATACTTGCAAAAAGTTCATGAAATACCCGGCCCGACCGATTTTTGCCGCCAGACTCACGCCGGGATTAACCCGGCGAGGTAAGATGAAGCTATTCCGTGTATAAATCCTATTATAACACTTTCCCGCTGAGGATATAGAGCCTCTTAAACAAACTCAGTTGTCGAGGTGATTTCAGAACTTTCCTCCGACAGAGCTTCCTTGAGTTTCGCTGAAAAGGTTATTTATTGCAAGGTCCCCACTTTGACTCGTTGACCCATATTGTTAGCTACACGACCCGCATAATAAAAAGCGCGAGCAAGCAACAGGTTTGATTTTGATATACCAGCTTTGGATGATAAAACGTTTTTGAAGGATTTATTTGAACGCCACAAATCTTATAGGGTTGGGCACATTGCAGAAGTTGTGGAAAGGAGGATCGGCAAAAATGTATAGGATGTGTCCTCACCACCAATAACGACCAGATATATAGTATGTCGTTGGAAACCTCTTGTCATTACTGACATTTGTTACTATGGGGGCCAGTCTCAAGTCCTTGTGGGTTTTTTTTAAGAAACAGATAAAAGAAAAACCTGTATATGAATATGTAAATATGTTAAAAAGGATAAAAACACGACTGCCGCTACTAAAAGTGAACTATTGTATTTATAGTTATTTTTGTTACGGTTTTTTATAAAATATTTGTGGTTTATGTATTTATCCATATAGTTAGATGTATATTTCCGGAATGTACTAAATCAGACCTTTCATTTGACACGAAACACGATATATTTATGTTAATTTATTGTCATTTGAACATTTAGACATTTAGACCACAACTTACATAATAATTAGACAATTAAAGTACTCCAAGACACTCGGAATAATAAAACGATTCCACAGACTTTTAAATCGGTTCAAGCGTTTAGAAGTCATGGTTGAATAAAGAAACGAAAGACATACATAGATGAACCCTGTGCACATTAATATAGATAATAGAGATGTCAACTACAACGGGCGAACTTCAGGAAGTTTTAACGATTGTTCGTTCTATCTCCCGTGAATTGAACGCAGAAGACTTGGACAAAACAGTCCACCGTCAAGCTCCGCCACATGCCCGTAAGAGGCCATCGCCTTATCAGCGAGATAACCAGGCATGTTACCCAGAGGGCTTGCACTCACGCCTTTACTTCCGATTGTGATCAGATTACTCCGGTCTCTCGATTGGTTACGAGTTCAAGGTAGCTTGCGCATTCCTCTCCCTTACGAAGCGGTGAGACGATGTAAACCGAATCTATCGCGGACCACGGCATCCTTTGCCCAGCTTTTTACTAAGGATCGGGTAGCCGATGGTCGTTGCAAGAGCAGTCGCCGTAAGGTCCGCAACCACCCCCGCTCTATAAGAAACAGTACTGCTTCCAGACTCCCCCGACTGTAAGTCAGAGTGTACAATCGATTGGCTTACGCCGCACGGTGCGCAGACCGTCCAGGAGCGCCAGAAGGTTGACTCCTAGGGAAAACTAACCCTAAGGCCAGAGTCCTGCCCAGGCTCGCACTTCATGCGTGGAGGCCGCCGGATGGGTGTTAACCCGTGAGTGTGACCAACCCTGAACAGAATAGTTCCATTTTAGCATTGATTATGCAGTATATATTTTAGCAACCATATGCTTTTCGGCCGTTTCCTATTATTAATTTATGTTTTTTAGAATAATGATACGTCACTTTATTTGGCAGATGACCAGAGGAGAATGGAATGAAGAGAATACAAAAAAGCAGTTATGGACGTCTTGTAAGGGAGTGATTGGGCACACCAGTTATGTGCTGGCCTAAAAAATGAATATCCATCGCATACTTGTCCTTACTGAGAGTAGATTTATAACTGCATTACGCAATCAGTTGTACAACTGCAGATATTTACAACAGTTGAACAACTGCATAGTTGTACAACTGCAGATAGTTGTACAAACAACTGCAGAGATTGAACACCTAATTAGATAATTGTTAAATGATTTTTAAATATTAATATAATTTTTGTAAATTTATTTTGATTATTATATAAATACATATACGGGGTGTTATTACTGCACGGGTTTATTTTTCTGTGGGTGAGTCAGTACAACGAAATAAGCAACTTTTAATTTAAAAAATTAAAAAAAAATGTTTTTTTTTTTAATTTGTTTTTTTTAAGATTTTAATTTTAAGATTAAATAGTATGAAAAGCTGTGATCACGATGCGCTATTTAGCGGTTGGTAAAATGCCGCTGATATTGTTTATTTACGACTTATTACCTACCGCTAGATGGCGCAGCGCGCTCAAACGCTTCTCAACCCTATATTTAATAGTCAACTTCAAAAATTTCAAATAAAAAAAAAAAAACAAAAAAATATTTATTTCCCAAAAAAAAATGTTTTTTGTTTTTCCAATTTTTTATTATCAAAAGTTGCTGACCACGTTGTACAGATTCACCCACAGAAAAAAAAGCCCGTGCAGTAATAACATTCCGTATATTGATTTTTATTATGTTTTAAATTAAATTAATAGCTTATTAAAATTTTGATGACAATTTGCTAGAAATTTTAATTAAGTTATTAAAATTAGGTGCGATTTTGTTTATTTATTTAAATTGTAGATTTCTTTGGATGATTATAATTAAAATAAATTGTCTACCTTAGAACAGGCGGCAGCGGCAGGAGGTTTTGACTTTTGTGCATTGTAATCACTGATATTTTGAAATCAATACATTAATTTGAATTTGAAATGATATTCGGTAAACATCATTATAAATCGTGCATTATAATCAAACTAAACCTATAGCCATTGGCACATTGCATACAAATCTGGGCAAAAAAAAACCCTTATCTAGGGAAGCTGAGATTTTACTTAAGATTACGTTTAATGATAACATTATCTTCTATATAATAATTGATGTAGATACCTCGTCTTACCCCACCACTTACTACATCAAGATAAAAAAATCTTTTTACAAATTTTAAATAGCTTTTTTTCCTAAAGTACATTTTACTTCACTTAATGGCATGAAAATGTAAAACCTGGTTATACATTCTCGTCAGAGATAAGGATATGTTGCTACTTATTCTTCTATTGTTGAGACGAGTCGTTAGGCACCTGGACATGCTCTATCTCCCCTAATCCTAGTTACACACGTGCCAGGCGGATTTGCGCGGCGCCGCACCGGCGCCCATGTAGCAACACTTCACACGTGACCGGCCTCACTACGGTTTCTGCCCGACCCGGTCGAGTATCGCCACTGGCCCGTATTCCGTTTCTCGCGGGCTTAAACTAAGCTGGTGCTAAAAATTAAGAACTTTAACACCTTCGTTATTTTGTTGGTATTCCGTGTCATCAAAATTAAGAACCGATCTTAAATCTTAAAATTTCCGTTTTGTCTATGGCCATTCTAAAGCGAGGTCTTAATTTTGACAGCTCGCCGCCCGGTCAGTCGCCCGATCGCTCTACGCCGCGCCGTTTCGTGTTTGTGTGTCGATTCGCGTTTTCGTTTGTTTTGAAATAAAATGGCAAACAATAATAAAGAAAATGTGCCCAAACAAGAATATACAGGGCGATTTATCATAACCTACAATAAAAAATACACAGAATTTTCAGGGCAAGATATAGATATGAATAAACGATTACTTACGAGAATCTGCGCTCATCATCCCTTCTTCGATGCCAATGCTGAGCAAACATCTTTAAAAATTGCAACGCGAAAAGACTTCGGAATCACAAGCAAAAACAAGTTACACGGTTGTCAGAAGAAGACTGATCGATTTTAGACCGTTCTTAGATAAGACCCCGAACAAGACCCATCCGCCATGACAGTTGTAGAAACGGAATACCAAAAAGGGTCTCGACGGTGCTTAACGTCAATTTAGGTACCAGATGATCTCTACATAAGCACGCGGCAGCTAGGACCCATGAAAGGGAATACCAAAATGTCACTTCAAAATTAAGCGTCGTTTTAGCGCCGTTGTAGACGCCAATTTAGGCACTTGCGAGAAACGGAATACGGGCCATTATCGTCTCTGCTCCAAAAACGAGCCATAAGAATATTGATAAACAATTTCCATCTCGATTTTATTTATTTAACTTGACATTTGTACCATTTTATTCATTATTATATTATTACTATTATTTCTAATTGTCTCCCACAATCAATTTGTCGCGTTAAGAATAAAAAAAATAAATAAAAAAGAAACGACACTTCTAAAAAGGTCAAAATGTCTTTCTTGAATAAAAATAATATATCTAGAATAATATCTTTCAGAACAAAATTGTGTTGTAACCAAAATCCATTAATGAAATCACACCTTTAGGCTTAACGACTCGGGACACTGAAAACCTAATTAAGGAAACAGTTCCTAAGTGCATTTCATAAAATTTTTGCTTTCTAATACGGAAACGCCAGCTGTGCTCATTAGCAAGTCTTATAACGATAGGTTACGGTAAATTCCAAAACAAACGTGTTGCGACATCCACGCCTGCTTACTACTGTTCATGTGCTTCAGATTTGCATAACGGATCACTGGACCTGCAAAACTATCTTTGTATATATATTGTTTACTTATATTAAAAAACCTTTAAGATTATTCGCTTATTTCTAAGTGGAAGCGTTAGTAAAGTAGGATTAAAATATAAAAGAAGATATGTACATTAAAATAGGCTCTTATAATATACCGTAGAATACCATTATTACTATCAATCTCATTAATGTATGTTTTGATTAATAATTAAGCTTCATAATGTATAATTTTAAGAATTATAAATATGTTTTAGAAATAGAAATATAAATTAGAAATATAAGCGACCACTATCGGTCAATATCGAAAACACGGCCAAGCCTCTTAATGACTAAGCTCATTAAGCCGGCCAATCGTAGCAATACGAGCCGTTGAATTATATCCCCACTCCTCATTAAACGGCTATGAGCCCCACCTCGACCCGCTGGCTAGGTAGCCGAGGTCCCGGGAGGGGAACGGGTCAGTGGTTAACAACAGCCCGTACGGTCAACATCAATGAAAGTGACTAATATCAACTTTGTGCGCGTCATACAATTGTCAACATTCTTTCTGTCACCCGGTTATTAGTCTTGTGTAAAATAACCTTAAGTTCGGCTTTATTTAAAAACCGTTAGTAAATAAAATCGAAATTGCGCCGCAAAACGCTAGTTTTATTAGCAAATATCACCAAAACATCTCCGAGAAGCCATCTGGAGTCCTGCCGCCCGACGAACAAACCTTGACCGATCCCGCATAATAACCGGCCCGATTCAAGTTGATCTCCGACCTGCAGCGACGACAAGACCCTTCATCGAGAGACCAAGGTGAGCGTTTTTGTATTAAAACTGCATCACATGTACCTACGACTGCCACAACAAAGCCAATAATTTAGATTTATTGGGCAAAGAACTTCAGCGAGCAAAATCCACATCAAAACTGGGAACAACTGTGACCGGATTTACACCCGGCTCATACCCAACTGCCACAGTTTCGAACCACACGGAAACTGTACGGTGACTGACAGGATCGCCGTCGAAACGAACGAACTAAAATTTCGTTTCTTCCCGTCGTTGATCTGGCCGATCGCGACGGCAGCCTGTGGACCCTCGACCACAATATTGAGGCATTCCACCAACTAGTCTGCGACAACCATCGCAGAACTGCCGCGGTGTGTGTACTTAACCGACCCATCCCGAGACTTAAAGAAGTCCCGACGATTTGCCGGCACATACCATAAAGCTGGTCCTTCGAGACGGATTTTGAAAAAGCGAAAAATAGACCGCTTGCAAAATCGCTGAATAAGATATGTCGACGAAAAATACGCCGTCCAGAAAAAGCCAGCGAATTGCTGACAAGAAGATGGACGGAGGCGCGGAAGCAGCTCGCGACCGAAGCACAGAATCGGTAGCGACCTCAAAACGACCGTCATCGCGGGCGACATCGACTACCAGTCGCAGATCATCAAGATCCAGCGCGACTACGGTAGCAAGACGGCAGCTCGAAGCAGAATTACAAGCCGCCGACGAACGGGCACGCCTGAAGGCCGACGCCGCCGTGACCGCAGCGAAAGCAGAAGCAGCCGCCGCCGCCGCCGCCGCCGCCGCCGCCGCCATTGAACAACAAATTAAACTGGAGTTGCTGGAGGAAAAATTGGCGCTTAAAAAACTGCTCATCGAAGCAGAAGTCCAAGGAGAATTAGACCAAGAATACGACGACGGCAGCAGCGTCTCCGAAAGCCGGATAGCACCGCACATCAGGATTGCAGCATCGAAAGCGTCCGTTCGCCGCACCACGGCGTGGCTGAACACGCAGTTCGAACCTCATCCAACGCAGCCTACCCAGCCGACAGAGGAAGAAGAAAAAATAGAACAGTGTCAGGACGAAAAAATAGTGCAGTGTCAGGACGAAAAAATAGTGCCGTGTCAGATCGAAAAAATAATGCCGTGTCAGTACGAAAAAATAGTGCCGTTTCAGAACGAAAAAATAGTGCCGTGTCAGAACGAAAATATAACGCCATGTCAAAATGTTAATTTTAGTACTGTGCCCCATCCGTCAATGACATATCATGCCCGAGCAAACTTGCTTAAAGACCTCCCGAAGTTCGCAGGTGATAGTCGAGAATGGCCAATCTTCGTGGCGCTCTATGACCAGGGGACATCCGCGTGCGGCTTTAGCGATGCGGATAACCTCGTCCGACTGCAGCAAAGTTTGCAAGGCGCGGCACGGGAAGCGGTGCGAGCGATGCTGATCGACCCGCGAAACGTGCCGGACATCAGACGCGCGCTGGAGCGTCGATTCGGCCGACCAGGTGCCCGAATTACCGAACTCCTGGACGAGGCAGCGAAAACACACACCATATCGGTAAGTGATCCGTTATGTAAACTTGTGGAGTTTGGTACAGTAGTCTGCAACGTGGTGCATTCTTTGAAAAATATGGGACACGCAGCATATCTGACAAATCCACATTTATTAAAAGAACTTGTAAATAAATTGCCCCAGCATCTTCGTCTTCAATGGTTCTCAGCAGTAAAAAACGAGCACCCGACATTGTTAGAATTTGCAAATTGGGTAGAAAATATAGTAGATGCAGCTTCGTTAGAAGAGTCGTTGCCGACCACTCAAAACATAAACAACAATCGAAATCGTAATTTTTCGAACAATCGAAATCAGAATTTCTCGAAAAAACAAACATACGTCACAAACGAAAACAAGCCGCCCACCTGTTTTAAATGTAAAAAAGACAATCATACTACACCTGAGTGTAAATTTTTGCTGGCGCTGACCATCAATGAACGATGGAATTTTGTAAAAAAAGAACATTTGTGCATTAGATGCCTTCATAAAAGCCATCAGTTAAAAGACTGTAGGAAAAATAACAAATGCGGCAAAGAAGGGTGTCAACAACCTCATAATACGGTATTACACTCTCCCAAGCAAAAAACCTCCGAAAATAATAAGACGTCATCGTCCGGGAGCCCAACTCCCTCAAACACGACCATGTCCGGGAGCCCATCTCCTACAAACGAAGCATCGACTTCAAAAACAGTTGCTAATACATGGCACGATACAACTGAAATACTTCTTCGAGTGGCCAAGGTAGAAATTCGCGGCCCCAACGGGTGTTTCAGTACCCTAGCGTTATGCGATGAGGGTTCCTCTATCACCCTACTCGAAGAAACAGTAGCCGATAAAATCGGAGCCGATGGCCCTAAAAGTCCATTGCACTTGGTAGGCGCATCTGGCATGACAATTAAAAACGGGTCTACGCGCCGCGTAAATTTGGAAATTCGCGCCGCAAATAACAATAAATTTTATCCATTAAAAGATGTAAGAACCGTTAATAAATTAGACCTTCCAATACAAAAATTCAGCGCTAAAGACATGATGCAAAGATGGCCGCATTTAAACAAGGTTCCACTTTGCGACGTAAACGGTCGTCCGACATTACTAATCGGTATTGACCACTGGGATCTCTTTGTACCTCGCACTATTAAGGCAGGTGCGCCAGACGGACCTATAGCGACATCGTCACGGTTAGGGTGGACTCTTGGCGGCGCCTCGGGTAAGGCCGGAGCCACACGCGACCACGCGACCCATTTAACTGCGTTAAATGAAGAAGAAAGAGTAGATGAGTTAGTCCGCGAATATTTCAATATCGAAGACCTAGGACCCCATTTACGAAAACATAAACAAGTAACAAACGCCCGCGCTGAACAAATTCTCCAGTCATCTGCCAATCAGGTTAACGAGCGCTGGGAAATCGGTCAGTTATGGAAATCCGAACATACCGACTTACCGCCGAGTCGCGACATGGCCGAACGCCGCCTACTTTCGGTAGAAAGGCGACTGGCAAAAAACGATTCTACCGCGCGACAATACTGCGATAAAATTACAGAATTTATAACGAAAGGTTACGCCGAGAAATTAACTAAAAACGAATGTCAGCTAGAAAGCTCAAAAATTTGGTATTTGCCACACTTCCAAGTTGAAAATAAAAATAAACCGGGAAAATTGCGCCTAGTCTTCGACTGCGCGGCGAAATCAAACGGTGTCAGTTTAAATGACCATCTACTGTCAGGACCCGACTTATTAAACCCGTTAATGGGAGTTTTATTTAAATTCCGACAGGGAAAAATAGGCTTTACCGCGGACATTCGGGAGATGTTTCTCCAAGTAAAACTAAAAAATGACGACTCGCAAAGTCAACGTTTTTTATGGCGAGACCTAGACACCAACAAAGAACCTGAAGAATACCGAATGAAAGTAGTACTTTTCGGCGCTACTTCTTCCCCATGCTTAGCTCAATATATAAAAAACCGTAACGCTGATCGTTTCGAAAGTGCCTATCCGGAAGAAGTAATAAATATAAAAAATAATTTTTACATGGACGACTACTTAGGTAGTACGGACAACGTAGAGTCCGCCGAATCATTAATAAAAAACGTAACACACATCCATAAAACCGGAGGATTCGACTTAGTAAACTGGGCTAGTAGTAACCCACATACTCTCAAAACTATACCCATAGAACACCAATCGAAAGCCAGCGTCACGTGGACAAATCCCGAAGATAACGTCGAGCGCATTTTGGGCTTACGTTGGGATCCTAAATCCGACACACTTGCTTTCGACACCAATTTTCGAAAAATACCCCCCAATTTAATAAACGGTGAAACAATGCCGACTAAACGCCAGACGCTTCAGATCATTATGAGCGTTTTTGATCCCTTAGGACTACTGGGACCCCTTGCCGTAAAGGCAAAAATCTTGCTGCAACATATATGGTTGCAAAAGGTAGAATGGGACCAAGTAATTGGCGAAAGCGCCTTTACAAAATGGAAAGTGTGGCTCGCGGAACTCAAATACATCAAAAACTTTAAAATTCCAAGGTGCTACCAGGCCGAGGGCGATCTAATAGGTAGTACACAACTACACGTTTTCGCCGACGCGAGCGAGAAGGCCTACGCAGCCGCGGCATATGTTCGTTATATTGCCGCAAACGGACAAACCTGTGTGGCCTTCCTAGCCGGTAAAAATAAAGTTGCGCCATTAAAAACAATGTCTCTGCCGCGGCTTGAATTACAAGCCGCTACACTAGCTAGTCGATTAGCCAAATTCGTAATTGAGCAACACACGTGGAAATTTGATGAGGTGTTTCTTTGGAGTGACAGCAAAACCGTGCTATCATGGATCCGTTCCGACCCTCGCAAATTCCAAACCTTCGTTGCGCACCGGCTCGGTGAAATTGACCAGCTGACCCAACTTAGACAATGGCATTGGGTGCCGTCGAAGGAAAACCCAGCTGACTTAGCGACTCGAGACACGGTTAGCGAAGGTTTAACCAATATAACTCAGTGGACATCAGGACCGACCTTTTTAAAACAACCACCTAGCGAGTGGCCCCGCGACACCCAAAATCCTACTGAATTTGAAACACAAGAAGAACTAAAACATACGGTACATGTGAGTAGGGAGCCTGCGCCGAAACCGCTTATCGATATAACGCGATTTTCACAACTTAACCGCCTCATTCGCAGTACCGCATGGGCGCTCCGTTTCGTAGATAGGTGTCAGAAAAAAGGTACGAATGAAAACTCCCTCTCCGCGTTCGAAATGACTCGCGCAGAACTTCATTTGATAAAAGGTGCCCAATTAGATGATTTTAAAAACGAAATTACTGCTATACGGTCAAACATACCTAATAAGAAAAACACAAAATTACGCCATTTAAATGCATATCTAGATGACGAGGGCCTTTTGAGAGTAGGCGGACGCATAAACGCGATCCAAGGCGTGGCACTCCAGGTTAAAAAACCCCCCATCTTAGATGCCAAACACCCCTTTACGAAACTTTTAATACAACATCAGCATGAGGCAGCTAACCATAAAGGACGAGAATTCGTAGCTAATGAGCTTCGCCAAAGCTACTGGATTCTTCGTCAACGAGGTGCTATTCGACAAGTCACTTATGACTGTCAAAAATGCAAACTCGACAGAGCCAAACCAGTTCCCCCAAAAATGGCAGATCTTCCCGGTCTGCGGTTAGAGCACCACATACGCCCCTTCACTAATATCGGCCTGGACTTCTTTGGACCGATTGAGGTGGCAGTCGGGCGACGTAAGGAGAAAAGGTACGGTGCTTTGTTCTGCTGCATGAGCACCCGAGCCGTCCATGTCGAAATCACCAATAGTTTGACAAGTGATTCGACTATGATGGCCATCAAGCGCATGTGTGCAAGACGCGGAGTACCTTCGACAATATTCTCCGATAATGGCACCAGTTTTCATGGGGCTAATAATGAACTAAAAACTGCTCTAAAAAACCTCGACTGGGACGACTTAAAAAACCAAAATTCCATAAAACGAATCGAGTGGAAGTTCAACACCCCAGCCGCCCCTCACATGGGAGGGTTCTATGAACGTCTCATTCAAGCGGTAAAAAAGGCCTTTTATGCCACATTAAAAGAAAAGCTTCCCCGCGAAGAGACCCTTCTTACATTAATGGCCGAAGCGGAAAACTCCGTCAACAGTAGGCCACTATTGTACGTGTCTCTTGACAGTCAAGATGACGAAAGCTTGACCCCGAACCACTTCCTGATAGGATCATCATCTGGACGCCTCAATTTCGGCGTAATAGACCCAGAGAGCTTCTGTCTGCGGAAACAATGGCAGATTTCGCAGATTTTGGCCAACCATTTCTGGAACCGCTTCGTTAAGGAATACTTACCTACCCTAGCAAAGCGGTCCAAATGGCACGAGGAGGTTCCACCAATAAAGGAGGGTGATTTAGCCTTTCTGGTAGACCCGCAATTCCCTCGTAATACATGGTTGAAAGGTATTATAACAAAAACGTTCCCAGGGAAGGACGGGCAAGTTAGGACTGTGACAATACAATGCCGCGGGAAAAGCTATCAACGACCCGCGACGAAAATAGCTATTATTAACACTCCCGAAAAACGGTGAATAAATAGGTTTATTCACGGAGGAGGGAATGTCGCGTTAAGAATAAAAAAAATAAATAAAAAAGAAACGACACTTCTAAAAAGGTCAAAATGTCTTTCTTGAATAAAAATAATATATCTAGAATAATATCTTTCAGAACAAAATTGTGTTGTAACCAAAATCCATTAATGAAATCACACCTTTAGGCTTAACGACTCGGGACACTGAAAACCTAATTAAGGAAACAGTTCCTAAGTGCATTTCATAAAATTTTTGCTTTCTAATACGGAAACGCCAGCTGTGCTCATTAGCAAGTCTTATAACGATAGGTTACGGTAAATTCCAAAACAAACGTGTTGCGACATCCACGCCTGCTTACTACTGTTCATGTGCTTCAGATTTGCATAACGGATCACTGGACCTGCAAAACTATCTTTGTATATATATTGTTTACTTATATTAAAAAACCTTTAAGATTATTCGCTTATTTCTAAGTGGAAGCGTTAGTAAAGTAGGATTAAAATATAAAAGAAGATATGTACATTAAAATAGGCTCTTATAATATACCGTAGAATACCATTATTACTATCAATCTCATTAATGTATGTTTTGATTAATAATTAAGCTTCATAATGTATAATTTTAAGAATTATAAATATGTTTTAGAAATAGAAATATAAATTAGAAATATAAGCGACCACTATCGGTCAATATCGAAAACACGGCCAAGCCTCTTAATGACTAAGCTCATTAAGCCGGCCAATCGTAGCAATACGAGCCGTTGAATTATATCCCCACTCCTCATTAAACGGCTATGAGCCCCACCTCGACCCGCTGGCTAGGTAGCCGAGGTCCCGGGAGGGGAACGGGTCAGTGGTTAACAACAGCCCGTACGGTCAACATCAATGAAAGTGACTAATATCAACTTTGTGCGCGTCATACAATTGTCAACATTCTTTCTGTCACCCGGTTATTAGTCTTGTGTAAAATAACCTTAAGTTCGGCTTTATTTAAAAACCGTTAGTAAATAAAATCGAAATTGCGCCGCAAAACGCTAGTTTTATTAGCAAATATCACCAAAACATCTCCGAGAAGCCATCTGGAGTCCTGCCGCCCGACGAACAAACCTTGACCGATCCCGCATAATAACCGGCCCGATTCAAGTTGATCTCCGACCTGCAGCGACGACAAGACCCTTCATCGAGAGACCAAGGTGAGCGTTTTTGTATTAAAACTGCATCACATGTACCTACGACTGCCACAACAAAGCCAATAATTTAGATTTATTGGGCAAAGAACTTCAGCGAGCAAAATCCACATCAAAACTGGGAACAACTGTGACCGGATTTACACCCGGCTCATACCCAACTGCCACAGTTTCGAACCACACGGAAACTGTACGGTGACTGACAGGATCGCCGTCGAAACGAACGAACTAAAATTTCGTTTCTTCCCGTCGTTGATCTGGCCGATCGCGACGGCAGCCTGTGGACCCTCGACCACAATATTGAGGCATTCCACCAACTAGTCTGCGACAACCATCGCAGAACTGCCGCGGTGTGTGTACTTAACCGACCCATCCCGAGACTTAAAGAAGTCCCGACGATTTGCCGGCACACAATTATATTTCTTATTTATAGGACCATTTAATTTTAATATTATAATTTCATGACTAACTGTAGTTATAAATATCTATTATAACTCAATTGTGTGGTGAGTCTTTAATGAAATATTTAGTATACACTTTAAAGTTATTTTAACATTAAGCGGCTATATAAAGTGTCTAAACAACTATGTAAGTTTTTGAAGACAATAAATGCGATTTGATTTGATTTGATTTGGATGGTGCGCCCGTTATTGCGTCGTATATCTAGAGGTGTCAACACAATGGGTGAACCCGTCACCCCAGGAAGTTTTGACGACATCAGGTTGTTATTTTTCACACGGAGCGAACGTAAAGACATAGCGGACAGTCCACACTCTAACTCCACCGCCGAGACAATGAGAGTTCAATGCTTTACCGCAAGGCACTGGGAAGTGAACACAGCGGACCGACCTCAAGCCGTCACTACCAGATTTAGCCGAATTACTCCGTCATCCAGTCTGGTTGCAGGTTCGTAGTCGCTTGCGCAGCCTCTACCTGATGTTAGCAGTAATTCAGTTCAAACTCGTCGGGGACCATGGCGCCCGTCTTTCACACGGGGTCGGGTAGCAAACGGGTCGTTGACATCAGGTGAAAAACCACCCCCGCTGATTAGGAAACGTATAGGACCGCAATCCCCCCCCCCCCTGTTATTCTCCGTGATACACAGTCGCCGCACGATTTGCAAACCACTTAGCAGCGCCAAAGGTCTTCTCCCAAGAACCCGATACACCTATTCACGAGACAGGCTTGACAGGGAAAACAGAGCCCTTTCCAGGATCGTCTCTCTTCGAGGAGGCTACCGGATGGGAGTTGAGCCGACCCAAGATAACGAGCAGGTCATAATGGCCAACCGTTAGCTGCCCGTTCGTAAAAAGGAAACTCCCTGTGGGATCATTTTACACTTTGTTCAGATTTTTTGAAAACTATTTTTGTATGTCTTTGTATTTTTGTATGCCTTCTTACCGATATGCCTTCTTACCAGTTCACGATATATTGAAGGACATCCTGTAGCTCCAGGCCGCTGTTATGAAAGATTTATAACAGCCATTTATTCCGCTATGTCTTTACGCAATTCCTCAGGGTGTTTTCATTTGTTGCAAGCTCGCCCCATTCTATGGGACAAGTTAATTGAAGTACCTACATACATATATAAAAGTAAATCGACATTTGCCAACTGACAGATTCAGCTTCTGTTTAGAAATAATCGAAGAATATAATCTTCTGAAGTTTAAAACTCAGGAGATTATATTCTTCGATTAATTCTTAACAGAAGCTGAATCTGTCATTTCGCAAATGTCGATTTACTTTTATATATGTAGGTACCTACTTCAATTACCTTGTCCCACAGAATGAGGCGAGCGTGCACCAAGGAAAACACCCGGAGGAATCGCGGCAACTGGCGCAATGTCAAAGCCAATTATTGCAATTAATTTGAAAAAATCGATTGCGTCACCCCAATACTTTCCCGGCAAGTAGCCCAGGACTGATTTAACACTAATATTATTTTCAAAAACCAAACGGGCTAGTCCTGGCGGATGAGCCCGTTTGGGTTCCGTTTCACAACCGACTCTGGCGGTACGGTTCGTTTCTCGGCTAGCCTCGGGCGGCTCGGCGTTAATATTTGAATTAAATGTATTGGGGATTTAAATATTATTAGTGCAGCTTGTATGTAAGATATTCCAACCACACTTATCGAAATCGGAAATGTCGACTTCAACGGGCGAACTTATCCCACCAGAAAGTATTGTCTCCCGTGAGGGGAGCGTAGAAGACATAGAACCGATACACACCTACCGTACAGAAAAGCCAACAAACCCGCCAGAGTACAACGCTTTACGGCGAGGCACTAGGAAGGTAACAAGCGGGTGACAACGCCTCCTGACAATAGTTTGGACGGGATATCTCCGACTGGATTTAAGCATCAGGTTACCTCCGTACTTTTTACGAGCCCGAAGTCTCTTGCGCGGTCCTCTACTTGCCGTGATTTCAGTGATGATTCAGTTTGAATCTATCGCGGGCCATGGCATAATTTGCACAGCCCTGAATTCGGGACAGATAGCCGACTAATTATTTCAAGAGTGGAAGACGACGGTCAACATCGATTTACGCTGCTTAGGAAACAGCACATTTCCATAGTCCAGCATACTCCTTCAATAATTACTTACAGTACACAACCGATTGTCTGTCGCCGCACGGTGCGCCCACCGTCCAGTAGCGCCGGAGGGACATCCTACAGGGAAAACCGATCCACCAGCCATGACGCTTCAGACGCGAGTCCTTCCTGGAATAGTCCCTCACTCGAGGAGGCTACTAAATAGAAGCTGAACCGTGAGTTGGGCCGACCATAGTAACACAATGGACTTATGGCACAAGCTGCACGAAACCGCTATTTCAACCAAACTGAAGCTGTCAACTATAACGGGTGAACCTGTCACTTCAGGAAGTTTTAACGATAGTGATCGTGCTATCGCTCGTGTGGTGAGCGTAGATGACTTAGAGACTATACACACAGTAAACCAGAGGTGGTATACTGTGCTATACATATCTACCGTCCATCTAAGTCAACATGCCCAATTGGCCGCTTTCGATTGTATAGGCGTTTTCTGAATCAATTAGCACCGCTATAAGCAAATTGCTAAGATCGATTTCTAAAGGGTCGCGTAATTTAGATCTGGGATTGAAAAGGGTGGACGCGGAGCTTTCTAGGCAATTTATTTGATGGCTTTTGCTTTCAACACACACCAATTATACCGTAGTCTGATTTACTAATAATATTTCGAAATGGGATACGAACCTGCATGCATACAAAAACTAATTGGCAATATTATTTATATTATATACCGGTTTTGTATATGAATCGTCAATGCCAACTTTGTTTGGAATTGTGGCGCTAGGTGAATCCTGTCGCACCGTACGCCAATATTATTGTTCCCTAAAATTTAATTAAGGACCAAGCTTACGAACCGCCCCCTGTTGCCATCTCAATTCTTGCACCCCTTGCAAAGGAGCCACGGAGCCACGGTCCCCTAAACCCCAGGCCCGCACCCCTGGATTTTAATCACACGTTTAGTTAAGTAATTAACAGATCCCATGCTTTCACAAAAATAATTAACGCCTCGGAACTGTGCTAATAAGTTTGTTCATTAGCATTTGGGGATGAGCGCTTCGTATTCGTGCTTGGGTTGTTTTACTTGTCTGACCACGAGAGAGATTCGCACCTATACTATAAAGCACATTGGACATTTCCTAGAAGGTATTCTGATTATCATAATAAAGACCTCAGATTATTATCATCAGATCAGAAAATATCGTAGCAAGTCAGAATGAACAGATTAATGACTAACCTCATAACCTACAAGTAGAAGTTCGAGCCCGGGTAGGGCTTTTTTCTCTGTAAGTCAGTTTCCCCTGGGAATCGTTCTTCGGGCGATCCTGGACGGTTTGCGCCCCGTACGCCGTCAGCCATTCGACTGTGCCGGGGAATCTCAAAACGACTTTGTTTCCTATAGAGCGGGAGGAATCGGGCAAAAGATGCCGTGGTCCGCGACGATTCGAGCTGATTTGCCGCTTACATTAGGTAGAGGCCCGCGCAAGCGACCTCAAGCCCGGAACCAGTCGGGAGGACGGATAAATCCGTCCACAACTGGTAGGGAGGGCGCGTGGATGCCCGTCGGCTTTCTACCTGCCGCCACGTGTTTTGGTATTAGATTCCCGCAGGCCAGTTGGCGAAGCCAGATAATAGATTGTCTACATCTCCAACTCATCTACGCTCATTCCAGGCTGACAGAATAACCACATATTGTTATACCAGCTTCTCCAATGCACAATTATCTTATTGAATTTAAGGCGAGGGAGACTAAGTAATTTGTAAATCGAAAACCGGGAAAGTAAACTTCTGAAGATGGCATTTTTTTTAATAATTAAATTTATGATTCCTTTAAAAGACGAATACTTTTTAAAGTGAGTCGAATAATGTTATATTTTTTTCGTATACGTCAATTAATTTGGCCGTTTTATCCATCTGATGGTGAATTGGATTATTGGTATAATTTCTATATATAAACTATATATTATATAACGTAAACAGATAGGGCATCATCGAAACGCCTGTTAGGTGCTTCATCAAAACTTTATAGGTTATCTATACTAATATTACAAAGAGGTAATGTGTGTAAGTTTGTAAGTTTGTATGTAGGGGCTAATCTCCAAAACTACTTATCCGATTTGAAAAATTCTTTTACTGATAGAAAGCTACATTATCGAGTAATGCTATAGCTTATATTTTATTGTGATAAATAATAGTTTTCAATACGAAATCACGATATTAGTAAATCATGACGCATACAATCAGCTGGTGATGTGCTTTATCGGTGTGCGCTGACGAAACGGTTTATTATACTTGAAAACTATGTGAAACAAAAACGTCGGCCTCAAAAAGATCTATAAAAAAGTCCGCGACAGCATATACCTAACTTTTATATTTAAGCTACAATAACTGATTTTAGGTTTCAAAAAAATAAGTGGCGCCCTCTGTTAGAATTCGCGTGTACCACTTTGCTTAATTCCGTTGATAGCTTCGCGCACGCCACACTAGACTGCGCTACAAGACAGCCGCGCCCTTTGTAAGCAATAAAAACAATTGTCAGAAATTCCACACATGTATAAAACAACGCCTTCCACGGAAGCGAAGCCGCGGGCAATATTTTCTGGTATCGCAGCCACATTATTGGAAGGAGATAGAACTATATACTCTGCTTTAAAATTGTCCCTAAATGTTACCAATATATGGAATCCAATATGCAACATTTCAAAGAAAAGCAAGCTGGCCGAATTATTATGTAAGAGAGGTAATTGAGCAATAAATAGAACTCTACAGGACGTCATAAACAACAATAATTTGATGACTGGTTTAATAGTATTACTATTATAGCTGGAGATATTCGTCAAACTTTACCAGTCAAACTTTGCCAAAAGGAACGCGCGCATATGAAATTAAAGGATTCCTTAAAAGGTCTCATTTACGGCCCTTTATAAAAATCATAAATTTAACTGAAAACATGAGAGTGCATCTGAGACGGGATGTCTTAAATTAATGCACTATATATCTAAACGTAGCGTTTAAAAGAGCAAATAAACGCCAAACTACTCAAATTAACAACTCGATTCGAAACTCTATGCGGAGCAAAGCCGCGGGTAACAGCTAGTATTTTATATTTATCTTATATTTGTCTTGTTGGGTTATGTTAAGACCATTGTCTACCAAGATAATACACGAAAGTTAACAGATTTATGAAGGAACATTAATTTAAAAAATCAGGTTGAGGATTTTTTTTAAAGTTTTCTGAAATTAAGGTGAAATATTTAAATAATGCAGTCAACGAAATCATTTAGTTATTTAAATGACGTCAGTTTCAGAAAGGTAAAATCTTTATATTTTGTTTCAAAATAGTTCTGCCGTTTAGTTATTTAAATGACGTCATTTTCAGAAAGGCTAATTCTATTTATTCTAAATAGTTTTATTGTTTTGAGGCATCCTATACATAGAATATCGTGACATTGATCCGTTGTCCATAGAAAAATATACAATTAATTTCTTTTATTCAGTAGACACCGAATATTTTGGGATACAATAGTAATTAAATAAAATGATTTCAAGGCAGATGGGCGGAACGTCACCGCCCAAAAACATTTTTCTTCGAATATCAGTTATTTAATTTATATTACGATGAAGTAAATAATTTTATATTCGATCCAAGTCAAGACTTACTTCATAAAAGAGTTTTATTTTAATTTACGTATGTGATATTTATTACATATTGAAATCAAATACAGGTAATCAAATTGTTCATTTAAATAGGCCACGTATGGTGGCCTATTTAAATGAACAATTTGATTACCCCATCGTATAATCAGTGTTCTACTATAATAGGATTCTGGATACGGACTATGTCAATGCAGTTTAGCTATCGTCCGTTAGAAGGCCACTTGTTGACAGTACAAAAAGGCGCTATCATTTTATTTTTTTTCTCTTTAGGCTACTTTTTTATTTTTCTCCTTTGATGACAAATCGACGGACTGAGAGTTTTTTTAGACACCTTAATCAAAATGTTACATCTAGCCTTTCTCTCAATTTGGCGGTTATAGGAAAAACACATTTCAAATTAATATATAGACTAGCTGAAACCCATCGAATTCGACAGTCACTTTATTGTCCGTAATGTTTAAAAAATAAACGGAAATATATAGTCGACGTAATACTATTTGACAAAAGTGTCGTTAGCACATTGTTACCTTTTTCACAATGATCGAGACCTTTTTCACGCCTCTCGTCGAATGTCTAATGCCTTGATATGGTTAGACTAAATCGCCTTGATCGCTTAATACTATTAATTATTTATACGTATCAATTTTCAAGCAAAAACACTAATAATAACACTTTATTCCGAATCTTTCAATGACAGCTGAATAAGCAATATAATTAATTAAGGAAAAATATTTCTCTAGTAAAAAGTAACAAAATTATTTGTAAAATTTACTTATAAAACTTATTAAAACGATTTACTGGTTATTTCTTCTACAATGATTATTATTACTTACATTATTAATTTTACTTTCCTGACGACCTATCGGAAAGGAAAGTATTGTGATCGCGCTAAAAAAAAATTTTGAGATGAAGATGGGAATATATATTTTGAGACTCCCTGAGACGATTGAGACTATTTCCAGACCGATCTCTGTCTGTATGTATGTCTGTATGTCTGTATGTCTGTATGTCTGTATGTATGTATTCTTCCACGATAGCGCCCAGACGCTTAATCGGATTGAGCTGAAATTTGGTATATAAGCTTCTGTTAACCGTTGGAGGAACCCATTAGTTTTTGGAGTCCCTACGCCCTACGGTTGTGGTACCTCCCATACAAATTTGGGGTTCCCGGCGAAAAAATTGTTTCCGCGATAGCGCCCAGACGCTTAATCTGTCTAAGTTAAAATTTGGCATAGAAGCTTCTGTTAACCATCGGAAGAACCTATTAGTTTTTGGGGTACTTACGACCAACGTTTGGGGTACCTGCCATACAAATTTGGGGAACCTTGATTACATATTGTCCCCGCTTTCAAAATTTCTTTCTCCAATCGATAGGTATGGTCAGTGTGAATAGTCCAGTTGATTTTGGGGTCTCTACGACCTACGGTTGGGGAAAATTAGGGGTACTAGAGTAAAAAATGTCGCTGTTTTTTCGCACCTCCCCGGATACTAGTCAGGAAAGTCTTGGGGTGACACAACAGATTTTTTTAAACTGGAAACAATATTAAACGTTTTTGCAATAAGTCAAACATCTGATGAATGTACTAAGAATTAAAAGTAAAAAAGTTCACAAAAAAAAAACACAGGATTTAACTTTTGTTAATTTACTTGTACGTTACACTGCACCCATGTCGCTCATTTCTTTTGCATAACACTGTATACATTTAAAACAATTTGCTGATCTTTTTAGTTCAAGTGTTTATGGAACAGTTACCCATTATCGCAAGAACTAGACCCGAGAGTATTGTTTTCTTCTGCAATATTACCGCGAGTTGCTTCCCAAGGGCAAAACATCTTTGAAAATAAAAGAGCTAAATTAAAAGCGTTCAGATAGACGAAAGTGAAAGCTTTGACTGAACTCATAATAATAATGCGAACGCAATGATCATTAACTTGGTAAGTAGCTAAACGATTAGGACTATTAATTAGTGAAACCCTAACAGTTCGATTTCATAATCATTAGTAATTAGAGTGTATTTTAATAAACCTGTAAGAAGTACACATTTTACAATTATTATTATAATTGTAAAATCGAAATCGGTAATCACCGAATTTAATATGGTAAATAGCTAATCGATTAAGACTATTAATTAGTGTAACAGTAACAGTTTGATTTCGAAATCATCAGTATTTAGTGCGTATTTCAATATATCTGTCTGAAATATACATTTTAAAATTATTGTTAGGTACCTATGCTGAAATTATTTACTCTGATCGTTGGTGGTATAAAGTTCAAGATGTTATAATCGAATCTGGTGCAGCGGTCAGTTTGTGCCTTTAAAGCGTTTGTTAAAGTGTTCCCGCAGGTAGAATCGATCTCCATAGTAAAATAAACGGTTACAACTTGTTGGGAATCACTGTTTATTTTATGACATTTTAACGACACTTTGGTCAAATAATATTTCGTAAACTATACTTATTATTTATTTACAACTAATATTTATTTAAATTAATTCGATTAAGTTGCGCTGCCTTGCCTATTTGATCTACGATCAGAAATGTCACCTAGGCCTTGAAGAAAACGGACAGGAACATTTTTGCCATTTTTGCCCAAAATTACACAACTTTTTGATACAACGTCAATGCAGTTTGGCAATCGTCCGCTAGAGGGCCACCTGTTTATAGTACAAAAAGGTGACGTTGTAATCCAGCAGATGGCGTAGAGTAAAAAATTGGCTTAGGTGTCTAAAAAAAACTTTCGGTCTGTAGACGTGTCATCAAAAAAGAAAATTAATAAAAATAATTGAAATTGAAAAAATAAAAATTATAGCGCTATTTACTGGATCTCCGCGCGGTCGCACAAAAAGTTCGCGCAGAGATCCAATAGATGTCGCTATAATTTCATATATTTCTATTTTAATGACTTTTTAGAATTTTCTTTTTTGATGACACATCTACAGACCGAGAGATTTTTTTGGACACCTTAACCAAATTTTTACACATAGCCGTTCTCTCAATATGGCCGTTAGAGAAAAAAACACGTTTCAAATTAATAAATAGATAAAAGGTACATTTATTTTAATTAAATGAAAGCCATATATAATTCGTTAGTGCATTTCCACATATAATTTGTTAGTGTATTTTAGAGTCAATATTTCGTACTTTATTCAGCAATGCCCGGTATTTATTTGACAGAGCATTATAATTTATAAGGTACACTAAGTGGCACTAAGTGTCGCAAGATCAATTCCCATCAATACATAATTTTTAAAACTACAATGTACAACACTGTTTATTCCAAAAATACTTTTCCAGCTACATTTCGAAACATTCCATGGAATTGTTACGATTTCAATTATTACGAAACAAATATATAATATACCTAATAGAGCCAGACGAAATAAAAATATACTAACCGCGAATGAAATACGTTCACGTTTAATATTTATTGTATGCCATTATAGGTATCATTCAATATTATTCCTTCTGGTTGAGCCTTGTCTCAAAACTTCGTTCACTACCTAACAATATGACAAACAATTTTAAAATAGCGGAATATAACATGTTATTGCTTGAATTCGTCGGCATAAGTAATGGAACGTTAAGCACCATCGCTGGCACATTCGCCAATCTAATTGGATTGGTAGTAATTGTAGTGCCTTCGGTATTGTACATATTATCCAATGAATATAATCTCTCGTCTAAAATTCAGCCACTTTTGAGTGTAAGTATGTTGAGTGTTTCCTACATCAAGATTGCTTTAATCAATATCAACAGAAATATATTATTCTCATTGGTTAATCTTGTTGAGGTGACATGGAAAAAAGGTAATAACGTGCTATTTTTTTTTAAAGTGTATATTGAGACAGCATTTCATATTTGTTTTGTGTTTCAGATTCAAATTCAAAGTTTTCGTCTATCATGTTAAAAAGCGATAGATTCGGAGAAGTAATTTTAAAGGCATACTCTTACCTACTGATCATAATAGTTAGCCTGCTGACAGTAGTACCCCTTTTCATCTTTATTGTTAAAAAACATATTTTGGAAAGAGGCGATGCTGTTTTATTTATACCATTTAATCTCGAGTAAGTACCATATGAATGTGAACCATTGTAATATTTCGTTTAAAAACAAGCTTTGATGTAACTTTATGTATATTTTATAAATAATAGTTATTATTTTTTTTACATTTTAAAACATTATTTTCAATGTAAACTCGTTAGTTAAATATATATAAATGCTTCTAACACAAAAAAATATTATTTACAGATATGGTACGGATGATATGCCGGTTATATTATACATAATAGTATCACTAGCAATTTTTCATGTGGCTTTATTGATCTCATCTATAGAGTGTATATATCTTAATTTAATATTGCACATAGTTGCTATGTACAAACTTCTTCGAATTCATCTGCAAGAAATAAAACAACAATTAAAAAATGCAGACACTGAAAACCAAGAAATAATGGTGAAGCTGTCCTCATTCATTAATCTTCACACAACAACTTTAAAATGCGTTGATATGTTGGATGGAATTTTTAATTTACCAATGCTGGCGCAGTTTTTACTATCATCCCTGAATATATGTTTATCTCTGTGGAAATTCATACCGAGTACTTCGAACACTTTGTACACGGAATCCTTATATGATATTTGGCTAGAGCTATTTGCAGTATTAATTGAAGAAATCATTGTAACTCTTGCGTATT
Organism: Micropterix aruncella; assembly: GCA_944548615.1. Classification (NCBI taxonomy): domain Eukaryota; kingdom Metazoa; phylum Arthropoda; class Insecta; order Lepidoptera; family Micropterigidae; genus Micropterix; species Micropterix aruncella. The sequence goes on from OX155963.1 coordinate 22,243,345, forward strand.
GTTTTTGCGGACAGATGTTAATAGATGAGGTAAGACGCAAATTTATTTTATATATAAGTTAAATAAGTTCATCTTACTAAAACCAAAAATACTTATTGAGATAAATTCACTAAAATACCTATAAAGGTACATACTCTAGATACTACTGCTGCGGTCTTGTTAACGGCCTTAATTATGTTAGGTGGCCATGAGTCTTACATGGTTAATAAAAATCTTGGTGTCATTATTACAAGGCATTTCCTTTCGGCTAATTTATTCCTTTGATAACCTGAGAATGTCTTTTACCATCTTTCGGTATGACGTTGCAATTATCCATACGTCTATGTTTTATTTTTGTTAAGTTTTATTATGATGATCACGACATTATGGAAAGATGGCGTATCACACCATCGCCGCCACCAGCACTTAGCCCAAATTTTAGGGCCGTTGTGCTTTCCCCCCTCCTTTATAAATATTAGCCCCCAGTGCTGTCATAGATTTTGCAACCAGCTCACCTAGAAGACTAGTGGCAGAATCCACGAAGGATGGAAGCTCAACTTATATGTGCTCATAGCTTCCTTATATGTGCTCATGGTTTGTTTTTTTAGAGCAAAAGTTGGGTTTGTACAAATTATAGTTTCAGCGGACTCATCGTCTATTCCACAACCCCTACACACTGGGTCGTCGACTATCCGCAGTTTGTGGTTAAGCTTGTTAAGTCGGCATCGTCCAGTGAAAATTTCCAATGTCTTCCTCAAGTATCCGTGGAGAGTCTCAGACAGTAACGTGTTAATATTTGTATGGGTTCACTAACCCCTCTTTGTCCACCTTAGGTTTGTTACTTTCCACCTGCGCTTTATGAAATCCCTGGTTCATGTATGCCTGACACTCCTTGCGCTCCCTCTGCCAGTGGCAATGTGGCTGTGGGCCGGTTGATTGGTGTGACGATCGCTGCCTTGCAAGTCCAACAATCTCTTCATTACGTCTCACTTTATTGTGTACCTTCACCCATACTGTATATACTGGTATCATGTGATATTTTTTTCGAATGCCTCGTGGCCTTGCTTGATTAGTTTAGATATCTGCCTGTGGTCCTTAAGCGCTAGAAGCACTGCTCTGCTGTCTGTATATAATATGTGAATATTTATTACCTTTATTGCTCTGGTAGCTATGTCCCCTACAGCTATGATTATACATACGGTTTCCGATTGGAAAAATCGTAGAGTTTATTAGCTCCAGCGTTTTTTTTTAGCCTAATTATTGCGAGTATAACCCTGCCCCGGTCCCTATATTTGTTTAAGTATATATAACTTTTCCTGAAATTACGCTCAGGTAATATTTTGTCTGTATGCATCTTCAGTTGTGGAGAATCATCCCATGCCTCTTGCAGGATTACCTATGATTTGTGGTTATTCGCTTGTGTGTTGCAGAGTTTTAAGTCATTACAAGTTGTCTTATGGCTGTTCTCGTTATGTCTTGTTTTATAAACAGGTCTAGAGGTGGTAGAGCCATTTTACAAGACTTTCTTTAGCATCATGTATAAACATTTATGTAACTCATGTATAGCATCATGTATAAACACAGCAGAAATACGGTGGTGGAGTTCTGATTGCAGTCCGGCGCACTCTTATTGCTATCGAACAAAAGGACTGGCAATCATCAGCAGAAGATTTATGGGTCACTATCACGACTCATGCGGAGCCAAATTGCAAAATAAATCTATGTGTTATTTACTTGTGTAATCAAAATTTAGGGTTTTCCTTTAACGAGCAGTTAGATAATTTCTCAAATAATTTGACAACTATTGTTTTGGGTCATCCACATGACAAATTCATAATTCTAGGCGACTGCAACATGAGTAACATAGATTGGCGTCCAGCAGATTTTTCAAGTTTAGCACTTGAACCCCATTGCTTTTCTGGACCCAGCCAGCTTAATTTTATTGACACCTTGAACCTATGTAATCTTTCACAGTTCAGTGGTGTACGTAACTCCGATAATAAGATTCTGGATCTGGCTCTCTGTACTGATCCGATTGCAGTGGAAGCCTGTACTGATCCACTTGTTCCCGAAGATCCATACCATAAATCTCTTTGTATACAAGCCTCCTTCGCTAAATACCTTGCGCTATGTGATAATGTTCAAATGAAGTATCTTTATTATAAAGCTAACTTTGGCGAAATAATTAAGGACCTCGATAATACAGATTGGCACTTGTCCTTGACTCAGGGAACCTTAGAGGAGGCAGTAAGATTTTTCTATACTACTATTTACACAGCTCGCGATAAACACGTGCCATGTAAACGCCTCTCGAAGGAGAAATTTCCTCTTTGGTATGATCTGCCTCTCCGCAAACTACTAAAAGAAAAATACAAATACTTTCGAAAGTACAAGTCGTATGGCAATCTATCAGACTATCATACGTTTATCCATCTTCGCTCTCAAGCCAAACGGCGGGAAAATGAGTGCTTTAAAATATACATAAACAAAACGGAATCCTCGATTATTGCCAATCCTAAAGCGTTCTGGTCATATATAAAAGGTAATAAGTCTAGTTCTATCCCATCCACAATGCTTTGCGGTTCGGTATCTGCATCAAATGGCCCAGATGTTTGTGAACTATTCTCCTCTTACTTCACTTCGGTGTTTCTACAGAATTCCCCGAGTGATCCAGTTACTAACCATGAAGATCCGACAACGTCATCTAGTGGTGACATAAACCATGTGGAAGTCAAAGAGGAGGATGTATTGAATTTACTTAAAAAAATAGACCTAACGAAATCGGCTGGACCAGACGACCTAGCTCCCCTATTTATTGTTCGCTGTGCTGATAGTATTGCATTGCCTTTGTCGATACTTTTTCGTCGTTCGCTGAAAGAAGGTGTTATGCCTGAAATATGGAAGCGAGCGTTTGTATCCCCGATTCATAAAGGGGGTCCTAGGGAATGTATTACTAACTACCGCCCCATTTCTAAATTATGCATTTTTTCGAAAATTTTGGAAAAAACCGTGTACACGCAATTGTATTCTGCTTTCAAACCTTACTTTAGTTCTCAACAACATGGTTTTTTGAGAGGTAGATCAACGACAACTAATCTACTGCTAGCCAATGACTACATAACTGAAAACATGTCTAATAATGGGGACGTTGACGTAATTATGACTGATTATAGCAAAGCATTCGATCGCATCGACCATGTTCTTCTTTTGGAAAAACTCCTATCTGCCGGAATACACGGCGACTTGTATAGATGGTTCTCTTCTTACATTTCTAATAGGTCTCAAGCAGTAGTTCTTAACGGGTTTACCTCTAGCTGGTCTACTATTCCTTCAGGAGTTCCACAGGGCTCTATATTAGGCCCTCTATTATTCATTTTATTTATCCAGGATATAGACGCATGTTTTAAGAATTCTATTTATCTTTTATTTGCTGATGACATGAAGATTCTTAAAGCAATAACTACTCCTGGTGATGTCTCCCTCCTGCAGGATGACTTGTTACGCTTGAATAGCTATTGCACTGCCAACAAATTAGACCTCAATGTTGCCAAATGCTCTACCATTACTTTTAGTCGTAAAAATAACCCTTCTTCCTCTTCTTATTTTCTCAATAACTCTGCTTTGAGTAGGGTAACTAAGATTAAGGATCTGGGTGTTACACTCGACTCCAAACTGCTATTTGATGCCCACATCGACAGTATTGTTGCGAAAGCGTTTAAAGCCCTAGGATTTATTATACGATCCAGCGAACACTTCAATAACATAAAAACCATAAAAATTCTCTATTGTGCCTACGTCCGCAGTCATCTTGAATATGCATCCCAGTTATGGAACCCTTGTTACGAGGTGTATGCATCGAGAATAGAGGCCATCCAAAGAAAATTTCTACGCTACATAGAATATAAATGTCGTATACGTGATCCAGACTACTATTCTCGTTGTATCCGCCATCATTTGCTGCCATTGGCTTTGCGAAGAAACATAGCTGACATCTCACTTTTACTACGAATTTTAAATGGCTCGATTGATTGTCCTGAACTATTATCTAAAATATCTCTCCGCACTCCTAGCCGGGCACTTAGAAATAGGGCACCCCTTCAGGTACCTGTCTTTAAAACCAAATACAGGCGTAATTCCTATTTTATAAGGGTATGCGAAACTTTCAACACCCTGAATGCTGACATTGATATTGACCCCTTTTTCACGAATATAGATACTATAAGGAAGCAGGTTGTAGGGCGATTTTGTGATGACCAGGCTTAGCATTTCCTTCTTTTATTACAGTCTTGTTTATGTCAACATGTTTTCTAATGTACAATTTATCTTCTTGTTTAATATCTTCTTTATACTTAATATCAGTTCTAAATTCACGTTATTATTATTGTCATTATCAGTGGTAACTTGTAAATGGCTCTAAGCTTCCTATTATTGTTCACTACAAAATTATTGGCTGTAAGTTATCCTTAAGAAAATAAAATAAAATAAAATAAAATAAAATGTATGGTTCAAATTTAGTCACGCAATTTTAACCCACTTTTGCATATCCGATCAAATCGAAGCTTTATAAGTTTATATACGATCCGTAGTCCCGATAACAGTACACTGTTCGATAGCTGAAATAATAAAATATCTACAGGATGTCCGAATACAGGTAACATTTATGAAAAAGGATTAGTTTTCTAAAACTTGCTAGCTCCTAAACCATACAATTTTAAACATGGGCCATGGATTTTCCAACATCGATTTCCAGACACACCTGGAAACTATTGGCTTCAGTTTTTAGATACTTCTTTCGACATTTTGCAGTATTATGGTTTTTTTTGTGATGTCTCAAATATTTCAAAGTAGATTTTGATTTAATATAGACCGAAATAGATGCAAGTAGAAACTGGTGCCTCTAAAAGTTTTTTTTTAATATTTTATTATTTTTCAGTCAACTCGATTTACAACAGATCTATGTAACCTGAGATGGTACAATGTAAAAGACAAACAATTTAAGAAATCTTTATTGATAATTCTGCATAAATCTCAAGTACCTGTCACATTAACTATAGGACGCATAAGGATAATTTCTTTTGCTACATTTTTATCGGTATCATCTATTTCAATTATTAAACATAAGTGTAATTTAGTACATTATACATATTTGTAGATACTATGGTCATCGTACTTTAATATAGTACTAGTAATATTTTAAATAGCTAGTACATCACGGAAATTTTGACGTTACAGTTAACAAGTACGATTACTGTAGGATTTACAAATCCACCTTTCTTATATTATCTCTATCTTTTATATTTTATACCTACCTATTAAATTATATTTTGGGCAATTACAGATTATCAGAGGAGCCTACACATGTTTGGCGTTTATGCTGAAAGTAACATAATACTGATAGGAAAGGATAATAAAGTATTGTAATAACCACAGTAAAGTAGCTCATATAATGGCTATTATATACGCACTTCGTCACACACATTGGATTATTAAACTAAACTGAAGAGTGCGCCGACATGCACTTTCGCTTTCGGAAAAATCGCAGATAATTTGTTTTACATGTTATATGTTACTGTCTTTACGCACTATATTGAATAAGAAATGTATATCTCGTTCATTCTACAAACATTTCACGGCATTTTTATGCCGGCATCATTTGGTCAAGGCAAGAGTTGAAAAGATTGTGGTTGAAATCGGTCCACCAGGGGCGCACTAGTCATATATCATTCTCGAAAAATTGGGCTTAAAGACTTGAAATTTTGGTACACAGATGCCTTGTTGGGCCAAAACCACATACCATATTGGAAAACAGCCATTTTATTACAATGGAAATAATACAAAAAAAATAAATATACTATACTCCGGGTCCCGATGGTATTCCCTATTTAGTATACAAAAAATGCCCCTGCCTTCTGCAATATTTAGGATCCATCTTCCGAAATATATGGAATAGCGGTGTAGTCCCACAGAATTTTGGCCGAGCGACAGTCATCTTAATTCCGAAGGTCCCAGTTTGCACCGGACCAAAGGACGCTCGGCCCATTGCTCTCACAGACACTGTGGCCAAAATCTTTTTTAGCATAGTCCACACGAGGATGAGCGAATTCATGCACCGGAATGAGTACCTTGAAGTATCAGTTCAAAAAGGCTTCATGCGTGGCGTCTCGGGCTGCCTCGAGCACAATTCTCTCCTGGCTGCTGCCATCAAGGATGCGAGACAGCACGAACGCCAAATCAATGTATGCTGGCTTGACCTAGAGAATGCCTTTGGGTCAGTCCGACACAGTCTCCTCCACTTTGCACTCCGCTGGTACAACTTCCCACCAGTCGTGCGTGACATTGTAGCCTCCTACTACAACTGTCTGACTTTCCATGTTAAAACGCAAGAATGGACTACCCGCTCTATACCATATTCAATTGGACTATTTCAGGGCTGTTGCCTCTCCCCGACGATTTTTAATATAGTTTTTAATATACTGCTGGAAAGCCTGACCCAGTTTGACAGGAAGTGGGGCTACCGTTTTAAAACAGACGGCCAATACACCTCGTCGTGCCTCGCTTTTGCCGACGACCTAACTTTCATCACCAGAAGCCCCAAGCAGCTTTCCCTGCTATTACAGAAAGTGGAGCTTTTCTGCGACTGGTCAGGCTGTATAAAAGTGAAGCCCTCCAAATGTTTTTGCCTTGGACTCGCCCGCATGGGCACAAAATTTACATCCTATGACCCCAAATTGGTCTATAAGGGCTCTAATATCTCCCTTATAGACCCAAACAATGATTTCAAATTCCTCGGCAGAAAAATCACCCATCAGGGAAAAGACGTCTCGGGCGATCATGTTATAGAGCATTTCAAAAGTTGCCTGGCGAAAATAGATGCCTTGCTAATTTCTGGCCCTCGTAAGGCCTGGATCTATGACAATTATCTAACGTCACATTTGTCATGGCCCTTTCTTATTTACGATTTTACCAAAACCCAACTGTCCCGTCTAGATGCGCTGGTGACAGCTAGTTTAAAATCCTGGCTGTCCTTAGCCAAACCAGCTGACCCCTCGACTCTCTTCAGGTCCAAACAAAATTTTGGGCTAGCGCTAAAACTGCCCTCTCTGCTCTACGCCAACTCCAGAATAACCAAAAATTCGATTCTGTGCAATTCCAAAGATCCGGCAATATCGAAGCACGTAATAAGTGGCCGTAGTGATTCAAATGATCTACAAACCCGCGTAGACTTCCACAAAAAGTTCCTGACTGGAATCAGCCAGAATGGCACTGGTCTGGGGTATGGCAGTACAACCACGAGCGACGTGGACTTGAAGAAGTCTCTTTTGCGGGGAGATTACGACAGCAAGAGTATGGCTCATGCTATTGGCCTTCAATGCCAGAATGATTGGACAACAATTGGGGACTTTTGCATTCCGCCTCCAATGCACTGGAAGGTAATGCTCTATGACTGGACGCCAGAGATGCTGAAATTTTATTTGAATGCCTTTCAGCATACACTTCCAGACCCCAGTAACCTCGCTCGTTGGAGCTTTGCCGAGGATAGTTCTTGTCCCCTCTGTAGCAATACCCCTTGCACAGCTAGACACATTCTAGCTGGCTGCAAGGTGGCCTTAGATCAAGGACGGTACACTTACCGCCATGACAAAGTTCTCGCTGTTATTCGCGAGGTAATTAGTCTCTCAGTGGCTCGTGCCAACAAGGGTTTGACAGTATCCTCCAAACCCCCAATACAGTTTGTGCGGGATGGCTCTAAAGGCAAAAAACATTCAACTACAAAACCTTTCTCAATAATCGAGAAAGCTGCAGATTGGATTCTGGAGGTTGATTCGGTCTCTAAGCAGTATAAATTCCCTGAAAGTCTCGGATGCACAGCCCTCCGTCCAGATATAACTCTTTACTCTCTATCTCGGAAGGTGGCTCTTATTGTAGAATTAACTGTTCCATGGGAATCAAATATCCCAAAAGACCACGAGTACAAATTAAATAAATACCATGATCTCGCAAATGCCGTAACCCGGAACGGCTTCACTGTTCACCTTCACGCGGTGGAAGTTGGCGCTCGTGGCCTGCCAGCTAAATCTCTATTTCACCTCTTTAAAGATCTTGGCCTTTCCAGAAAAATAATCAACTCTTTCTTAGAAAAATTATCTAAAACTGCGATTTGCGCATCTCAAATTCTATGGCTTCGAAGGGGGAGTGAATGGGTGGCAAGGTGAACGCTCACATGTGGCAAGACAGCTGTCCTAAACCTACCACAGCCGGTTCGTAAGTCCGGAATCCACTGCTCACCCCCCAGAAGTGTAAAAAAATAGTATTATGATGGGCCCGACTCCGGTCGGTGAATTCCATGGCAGCTCCGTTTGTATTTATTATTTATTTATTATACCATAGTCACTTGACACAATCCATGTGGGGGGCTGGAGGGCGGGGGAGGGGGAGGGGGGGTGTCTGGTGGTATACGGATGCCGTGTTGGAGCGAAATCACATTGTAATATTTTGGTTCGAATATCTTACATACAAGCTGGACAAATAATATTTCAATTCCGTAATACAAATTTATGGCGTCGGATCGCGCGACGTACGTCCGAAATGTAAATCTTCATTGCGTTTTGTCGCTTGTTCGAAATTCGAATGTTTAACGGCTAATATTACGGCGACGCGCGTTTGCTATCCGATTTTTAAATTGAATGAGCTAATGTCCTTGGTTAAGTGGCAGGAATATCTCGGGGTCACCCAACGGTTTTTTTAACATCTTTGGCGAAATTCCACGATTCCATATACGAAATTTTAATGTTTGTTTGTTTGTTTGTTTATACTCTTTATTGTAAAAATGTCACAATGGGCGCGTTTATTGTCATATGACAATCTCTTACAACCAACCCTACTATGACGTGTTATATGTATGTGTGCCTGTAACATGTCTGTAAGTGTGTGCCTTGTTATTGCATTCGATCGACAGAATTGAAAATGCAATTCCGTTAATTTGATCCCAACGGAAAATGGTGACCCAGCCGGGATTCGAACCAGGGACCTTACAATGTAAGATCAGGCGACCTAACAACTATTCCACTGATGCAGGGTTAAATAACTTTTATTATAAAACATCAATTTTTAAATAAAATTTAGGTCAAATTGGTGCAAAATATATATCGTTTGTAACGGATAAATATGCCAAAAGGAAATATATAGCAGAACTTGAGCGTCGCCACGTTTTAAAGCCGAAACTCGGATACAAAATGTGCAAAAAATCTAATAAAACTATGGAAAAAAATTAAAAATTGTAAAGTCAGGGGAAGGTTACAAAAACTAATCGCTAACCGTTTTGCCAAGCGGTGAATATCTACAAATAAAATACTAACTTAGTCTGTTTTATAAAAGTTCCGAAAATAATAGACATTTTATAAAGACATTATGTTCCGTAGTATTTTATAGCTTTACATTTTTTTAAATTTACTGCTGAGATACTAAATGATTTCACGGTTTATTGGAATACTTTTTTTTATTTTTAATGTGACATTCTGTTTTATTTTTATTTGTATAATTTTTAATCTTGTTATGTATATTTATTTCATTTTACAATGTTAAGTTTTAGAGGATGGTCTTTGGATATTATGCACGATTATTCTAAAATAAATATTAAATGGTTTTAAAATGTTTTTTCTCAAAGGCAATACCTTGATTAATTAAGTTACGATTATTTTAAAAAAAAAAAATATTTTTTAGATATATTGAAAGCATATTTTAGGCAAATCAAATAGAATTGTTCATATCTAAGTAATCGCAATGTAAATACTGCATGATTATCAATTTAGGCTATTCTCTCTTATTCTATATTTGATATATTTAAAGATTATAGGAAGAACTTGTGTATTGTAGACGTTTGTGATGAAAGTGGCATTTTAATAAAATGAATTTAACACTGAAAAGTTGCACATGATAAAATAAATAAAGTGGTTTATCAAAATGTGATGTAAATGTAGGAAATATTGTACTTTTCTTGTAGCTTTTAAAATTGTATACATGTTAATATATAGCCTACTGCAGGAATCGAATTACTTTATTTTATGGATCTTGCTAAATTGGAAAAACGCACTCCATACAAATAAATAGACACATAACTACATACTCTGATCAAACCGTATTATTTTAAATTTTATTTAAAAGTATAGAATTACATAAAAAGGAATAATATTAAAAATATGTGTCTCCTAAATAGGTAAGGGCTATTCTAAGGGAAATGCATTAAATTAACTGTCTCAATCACGCTCAACTGTCTCAACGAACAATATAAAAACGCCTTTTACACTTTTCCTTTTTGAACTCCCGATTTTTTCCATCTAGGGCTATCTTTTCGAAAAACGTATCACATTTAAAATGCGTATCACATAACAAACATTTCAAATACATATTTATCACATACATTTCAAATTACGTATCACATTATTTTAAAATTAGATCATTTTCCATGGCTTCGACTTTCATAGCTTAACCGGTTATAGAGATATACTTTTTTCCCTTTTTTACCGTTTTAAGTCTTGAATTTCGCAAAATATCTAATTACTCATTATTTAATTGTAAAAGCCAAGTATTTTCCCTAAATTTCATTTTTATAGGTTAAATTTGTATGTTTTCTAATTTTCGACTCTGTTTATACCCTTATAGAAATGCTTATGAAAACTCCTGAATACTATTTCTAGGCATTTAAATAGAAAACGTTTCTTGAGTAAAACCGATCGCATATACCTATAATCGGGCTTCATAGATATTAAGAAAACAACAAAAAAACATATTAGCTCTTCCCATATTTTCGGTCCCTGGAAGGGTTGAATTTCGCAAAATCTCTTCATCTCGCAAAAATCATATTTATTCCTTCAGCGGTTTCGAATTGGCGATGATGTCTGGCTGTGGTGAATTAAAATTTTATAAAATTAATTAAAACGTTAGTATAATGCAGGTCGCTCTGCATTTCAGTGCTGATTTACATCGAATGTTCTGTTTCCTGTTCTGCTCATTTGCGAAACATAATGCATTGTTAAAAATAATATTGTTAAAAAATAATGTGATAATTATGCGAGTATCACATGTATATATTGATCATAATAAGTAAATGTAACTAGTAATAGAATTAATCTAGAATGCATGAATGCATATAACATACTCGTTTTGGTTTACTTGCAAATTTATTACAGACTTTATATAGACGCCTGTCGTGGATGGTCTCAAAGCGGAGGTCGAGCGGAACCAATCTCTAAAAGAAGCGAGTAAAACGCGGCTTAACCTCAATTATCATACAACCGCAGCTTTAGCAGTCGCCTCTACTAGAATAATTATTTAACAAGAACAATAATTTAAAAAATTAAAAAACATGACTGCCGGTACAAAAGTGAACTATAGTATTTATAATGATTAGAAACGGTTTGTTTGCGCGGAATAGCACGTTTTTTAGATAATAAACTTTTCCGTTGTAACAATATCGGTTGAAACGAAATACAATTTACTCAAGCTCCGTTACGCGTGTTAGCTCTATAAACATCCACCAGTGCTCTTAAAGATGATGAAGACCTTATTCAAGGTCCGTGATACCTTCCGCTCAGCAATTGCCCTACAAGAATATCATTAATAAAAACTCACCCTATATAGCCATGTGTTTTATCTTAATTTATTGACGTTTGGACATTTGCGCATATATTTTTTTGATACTTGGGCAAATAAGCCACCCTTTTGGCCCCCGGGATATATTAACGATTCTAACAATACCACACACTTCTAAATCAAATTAAGCGTTTAGAAGTTATGGTAGAATAAAGAAACGGATAAAGTACATAGATGAACCCTGAAAACATAGACCGAGCTTAATAGACTCCGATTCGAATGCGTAACAGTATAAAGTTGCCTCTGAAATTGATGCTCATCGTTGACTTTAAGTAAGTTTATGCCGATGGAAGCGAGCTAAGTACATGTCCACTTTGCGCTCCTCAACATTTCACCGTGTTATGGGCTAAACTAAACATATGCTAGGTTGGGCAGCTAGCATATTAACGTCATGAACATATGAAGCGTTGCTACGATAGATACATATAATGCGCTTGACCGCATATCTGCCTGGCGAGCGACTGAGATTCGATTAAAATGAAGATTAATAGAGATTAACTCTAAAGTGGAACATAGACGATGATACATGAGATAGATTTTCGTATAATAGACTTCCCATACAACTAGAACAGAGTGTGCGCAAAGTAAATATGCCTTTTTCTTTGAAAGTGGTGTGTGTATTTTATTTTAAATGGAGTTATTTAAGAGGGTGCTGCACGAAATTTCTCAAATTTGGGTCTAGCGTTTTAGTTATTCCGCTAAAACTACGCTAATAAAAGCAGTGACAAAAAACACTCGTTTTTATCAATAAGCCATTTATAAGGTGAGCTAATAAATTTGGCAATAGTTTGCGTAGTTTTATAAAAACGTATAAATAGTTTTATAAAAACACCCGAGAAAATATACAAAAATGGGCGCGGGGTTTTAGTCCTCACTGGGAAAATAATAACTAATTTGAATTACAAATTATTATAAAAGAAAGTTGAATGACATATCTTCACTATAAAATATTTAAATTTCAATTATTGTAATAGGATTTTATACAATAAATCCCAGAAAATCAGGTATCAGATTCTCCATACATTTTTTGTATGGGCTGGCCGCGTTAATAAATACACAGGCACGCTATGAAATAGATTCACTTCCCTGCTGCTATTGGAAGCGAGAGCACGTCTTTTTCGGTTAGCTCTTATCAGTTCCCGCTCACGTAATATTTTATTCTTCTACACCGCAGTGCCGCGTCGTCACGCATCGTCACGAGAAAGCAAACAGCAGTAAGTATTTAATTTTTTATATTTGTTTTTTATTAATGGATGTTTATGGCATCTTTGTTATAACTTATTATAATACTCTACATGTATTTTAGTTAATGGAGAAGCGCAAGAAAACATATTTCGTTTTTTGAGAAACGCCATAGAATCAGCGTGAAATCAACCAAAGGTTTATTAGATATACCACCAATTTTATCATTTCGAAAACCTCCTAATTTAAAATCAATACTTAATAAAAATAATCGAAATTATCTTAGTAATAACAAAAATTTGGGCCTACAGCCTTGTGGTCGATCACGTTGTAAAACATGTCCTTTATTAGATCGAAGCATTTATTTTACTAGTCCTAACACTCCCAACAGTTACAGAGTTCCTTTTAATAGTAGTTGCATTTCAAAAAATATTGTATATCAATTACTTTGCCAGACCTGCAATGCATTTTATATTGGGGAAACAACTACACCTCTTAGCATTAGGTTAAATAATCACAGGGCCAGCGTAGGCAATGAAAGTCAACTTCCAATAGCATTGCATGCTAAGGCACACAATTTAACTTTTGATAATTGTTTTAAAGTAAAAATTATTAAGTGCCTTGGCGAAAACGCTAAAGAAAGAGACGTTATATCTTGGGAGTTGGCTTTTATACATATTTTAGGCGCTTGCAAGGGTCCCGGTCTGAATAGGCAAAATTAATACAGTAATTATATTTGTTCAGACATATTCATTAAAAGCTTATTAATATTTTTCATTTAAAAATCATTATTAATAATGTTTTTCAAGGTCGGTTATAGTGCATTTATAACGATATTGCAAGATATTATTAACCCATTTCTCTATGTTCAGTTTTTTTTAAATTTAAATTTTGAAAAAATTGTTCTATCAGAAATGTCATAGAGATGAATACGACTAGTGTCGAAATATTCTCAGTCATATAATTTCTTCTAAAATAAGTTACTAACATCCATTTCTGTTACAGAAACCATCCTCCTATACTTATTACATCCAAGGGCATACAGTAATTCGGCTGCAATAACTAAGAACATCATAAGTTATCAATTGCGGAAACAGGTGCCGCTGCCCTAAGTATTTAAAGAGGATATTAACTATCGTTTAAATGTTTCTGGTCCACCAGGACCCCAGATAAGTAACTTTTCATGAATCTAATTTTATATATTATTGAAAATAATTTATATATATATATATATATATATATATATATATATATATATATATATATATATATATATATATATATATATATATATATATATATATATATATATATATATATATATATATATATATATATATATATATATATATATATATATATATATATATATAAGATGATTATAAAGTAAATAATTATAAAAGCCACTTACATCGTATATATATATATATATATATATATATATATATATATATATATATTACATATATATATATATATATATATATATATATATATATATATATATATATATATATATATATATATATATATATATATATATATATATATATATATATATATATATATATATATATATATATATATATATATATATATATATATATATATATATATATATATATATATATATATATATATATATATATATATATATATATATATATATATATATATATATATATATATATATATATATATATATATATATATATATATATATATATATATATATATATATATATATATATATATATATATATATATATATATATATATATATATATATATATATATATATATATATATATATATATATATATATATATATATATAGATGATATATATATATATATATATATATATATATATATATATATATATGTATATATATATATATATATATATAAATAGATGATTATAAAGTAATTAATTATAAAAGCCATCTCCATCCCCATCATCCAATTATCTCAAAAATTAAGCAACCATCCTTCTTTACACGTAAAATCACTGGATTATTATTATTTCAAGGGAAATTACAATACAAGACGAGCTACTTGACAGATGAAAGAATTTTAAATGTTCGAATTTTGCTTTTTTATTTTCTAAAGGAATTATAAAGAAACTGCGATCTATAGAATTTATTCAGATGAATAAAATATAACTCGGAGGTGAATTTTACCTAAGGCAACAAGGTAACACGGTTTACTGTACGAATGCCGAGTTTACGGTAGGCTGGCTAACCTTTAGATGGACCTAAACATCGCTAAAAGCCTTACACCCCCGTCCCGGTGTGATTTTATAAAATTGAAATTTCAATGATACGAAGAGGGACTCTCAAGTTAAGAATTAACATTCATGAAGAATTAATTACACCCTAATTTACAAGTCTGAAATGGTAGATCATTAAAATAATGGAAGGGGGGCATTGGGTATTTTATAAGTACTGTTATTGAAAGAATAGGTTTCGAATTATGCGAATTTTAAATCACAGTGGTGGTTTTTTAAAGAGGTATAAGCCGAAAAAAGCTGAACGTCATCGTGGCGTACTACTAATTGTTACTTTTCCCTTTCAAAACATGCAAAAAAATGAATTCAATGAGCTTGCAAACTCAGGTATTAATTAAAACAAAATGTCCACGAATAAACTCAAACTTCTAAGTATTTTTTTTTATATAATATAAAATGGATTCACTATAAATTGTTGGAGCTCGAAAAAAATGAGGTGTGCTTAATTATTATTGCGATGAGTAGACCTTCTGAAGTTTCTAAAGTTATCCATCATATTTTCACAGAATTTTCAAAGAACTGAGTAACATTCTGGATTCCAAAACACTAATAACTGTTTATTATGCTTTATGTGAGTCGCTCATTACTTACGGCATAATTGGATGGGGTGGATGTGGTAAAACCCTGCTAGACCCATTGCAAGTTGCGCAGAAATTTATATTAAAAAATATTCTACGTAGACCATATCGCCATCCCACTAATGGACTTTATAAGGAAGCTAAAGTCCTTGATTGTAGGTAACTTTTTCTAAAAACATCCCTCCTAAGGCTATTTTTGGACAAAAACTAAAATTTAGGAATAATTCAGAACCGAAGACCAACGAGACAAGTTTTAGAAAATAGCTTAATAATACCCAGAATGTGGACAAAGACATTACTCTTTTATTGTGCCGAGATTTTACAATCTGAGCGATGTGGAAATGAAAATGAATTTGAAATTTAGGGAATTCAAAAATTAATTAAAGTAATGGTTATCTAATCATACATCCAATGTTAGAAATAATAGTTTAATGGATCTTAGGTGCACAAATTATTAACATATTTTTAAACATGTATGTTGAGTATATTTTAACAT